>CABEEJ010001331.1:4344-65846 GCA_901482245.1 Timema douglasi | reverse complement strand
GGGGCTACTGTATATACCTAAATGTTGACTGTCAGAAGTCAGCTGTGAGCTGTCAGTCAGCACCAAAGAAGCCACGGGGCTACTGTAGCACGGCTTCGCATATGAGCGATTCAGTTATTAGCCGAAAGATGGCAATAGTAGACACAATAGAACTAACGATACACTAGCGCTCTATAAAAAGCACGCTACAGCTAAGTCCGCGTGTGTTGTTTACATCCCGTGACGTCATACCTCGGAAAGGGCGCTGCTATAAACAATTCGATTATTTTTTTAATGTTGCGCCCCCTAGTCACGTGCCTATAGTCTGCCTAGTGGGTAAAGAATGCGGCGCTTCACTGATTTCTTTTTTCTCCGCTTACTTTACGTACACTTTCTGAACCGAATAATTATATTAGCATACAATTTATTAACTAACGTTAATCTATAACAGGCACAACACCCGAACCCCCGGCCGTTGATTCACCGCTGTGAAAGAATGACCCACATTTCACCAATGAGAAATTCTTCGACCATGCCGGGAATCAATCCCGGGACCCTTAGCTCGATAGACAGACAGGCTACCGACTGAACTGAGGTGTCGGACATCTACAGAAGTTAAAATATTAAATGATCTTATAAAAAAGAAGAGGATTCACGCCTCAGGATCAGTGGTGGTTCGTGTATAGGCACTGCGGAACTGCAGCACCTCCTTAATTCCACTTGATATTATTGATAACATTTAATATAATGAGTTCTTTTTCTTTAATTCTTTATTTATTTTTGTAGTACAATATATATTCCTTAAGCTTAATATCAGTACTTCAGTAACCATTCCCCAGTTTATGGAAAAGATACAAAAATCTCTGTATGGAACTGTGCGCTTCACAGTGCCAGTGACGTAGTGTTTGACTGTTGTGCGCATGCGCACATAGGAGGGGGGTGGAGGAAAGCGGGACTGCCAGGTAGAGAAAGCATTGTTGCTCTCGCAGTGCCGGCTCTGGTGGAAGGAATGGTTTTTTTTACTCAACGGTTGATGTGATAAAGTGTAGAAGAATGTGGGATTGTATTAATATTATTCTGCTTACAGCTATTCTATTTGATTCATTTTTTTTTCGGTTCTTTTATTTAACAGAAAGACTAAATGCGCTTTCAGTACTTTCAATGAAGAAAAATTTCCTCAATTGTCATCCAGAGATCAAGGGAAAAATTATTGAACTTGTTGCGCAAATTAAAACAAGATGAATAGATTTCATTTTTAAATGAATAGATCACGCTTGAACTGTAACAATTTAAGATAAGTAAGTAAAAGAAATTTTTTTTTAAAAGATTTTATCAAGTTCCTGAATAAATTTTCTTTTTATACATGTTTTGTTTTCCTTTTACACAATTTTAAAACAAAGGCTAAATATTTTCTGGAGCAGCTACAAGCCACCACTGCTTAGGATATCCGCGGTGTGTAGAAGGTAATAATATCAGCTTCTTCGTGCAAAGAGAATGACTCGTGAAGATATGTGTCGGTTGACATCGGGCTGAAGTAACATTCCTGAACAGCAACCTGACAACAGTCAAAAAAGATCCGCTTTGTTTTGAGAACAACTGAGAAAATGTTCCCAAGGCGCTGGATAGCTATCAGTGACCTACCATCTACATCTGATATCACCTCTGAGCAAAATGCAGATCTTCGTTCTCTCTCTCTCTCTCTCCCTTTGTTAACTGTTGCTAAGTCTCTTTGCTTTCAATAGTTATGTCTGAAGGTGATATGCTGTAGTACTGGCAGCCTCGGCTAAACGTTGTTGCCAAATTTGTATTACATTAAGGTAAGATTGACCACACGAAAACATAATAATTACAACGTTGTTACCCAAGATAAACCATGCGGTTCCTTCCCTCGTGATGATATTCAGTTCAAGGTTGGAGTGTAGAGAACGCAAGCTTGGCACGGTAATTTTTCTTTCGGTTTTTATATTTATTCTTCTTTTGGCTGAAATAAATCAATTATTTCTCCAGTATAAACACAGAGTTTAATTTTATTCACGTGGTGATATAAACAGTTGTTGAATATCTGTCAAAGGTGTCCTGGAATTTAATGAAAACACTTTCTCTTAATTTAAAAATTTTCCACTTCTAATTCCGCTATGCTCATGACGGATATCCAACAATGGTTGATATCACCATATGAAGAAAACTAAACTTTTTGTTTCCATTGGAACAATATTTTAAGTATTTTGTCCAAAGTAAAGTTTTGCTATAAATTATTAGACCCTATTATTATTATTATTATTATTATTATTATTATTATTATTATTAGCACCGCGTCTTACTACCCGTTCGGGTTATATATATACTTCATTCACGGTAGGAGTTTACCTCTGAAAGGTCTTCTTTCTTACCAATATCCTACTATATAATAGATTTCTGATAGGAAAAAAAGTCCTTTCAGAGGTAAACTCCTACCGTGAACGAACTTTACGCACTTACGCTAATGTGTAATGGTAGGGTGATTGTGTGATGAAATGGAGGACCTACAGTTTAACGTGGAATCCGAACCACGGTGGAGGCCTGGCATTCCCCACATTCACAAGATGTCTTGTCAGAGGTGAAGGAAGGGTTTGGTGATCGGATAAATCTTTGCCGGGACCGAGGATTGAACCCCGGACCCTCAGTACAGAAGTCTGACACCTTACCCCCTAGACCGCCAGGTCACCCTTTTGCTATAAAAACTGTGAAACCAGTGCTCTTAGTTCGCGTTCCCTTCACTCCCACCCTAAGGGTTCAGCCAGACTGACGAGCGTGCGAGCGACTGGGTGGCCAGACTGGCGAGCGTGTGATTAGCAGATAGCTCTCGATATTTGTTGACGAGGAGGCAAAGGTTCGAATCTTGGCTCAATGAAATGAGGGTGGTTTTTGACAAGTGGTTTATTGTTGTGGTTTTCTCATCCTCTCTCCATGCTAATAGTGATTCTTATTTGTAAAGGCCTACTTTGATCATATTGAAGTATTTTGACATGTCAGTTGTATACATATATATGTATGGTTTATGATTTTACCAATTAAGTTGAGCCGTTAGTAGCGAGTGTGCTAAACCTATCAATAGTAATAAAAATGTCAAAATGAGAAGTTTTCCCAGCGCTCAATGAACCAACATACAATAATATTGCCTAGCGCCTGTAAACTAGACTGTACCGGCTCGAGCGCTTACTCGCTCCAGTCTGGCCACCTCTCATTACAACCGATGTGTGCTATCTTATATTTTAGTTGCTCGCTCCAGTCTGGTCACCCCTCATTACAACCAATGTGTGCTATCTTATATTTTAGTCGCTCCCTCCAGTCTGGCCACCCCTCATTACAACCAATGTGTTCTATTTTATATTTTAGTCTCTCGCTACAGTCTGGCCACTCCTCATTACAACCAATGTGTGCTATCTTATATTTTAGTTGCTCGCTCCAGTCTGGTCACCCCTCATTACAACCAATGTGTGCTATCTTATATTTTAGTCACTCCCTCCAGTCTGGCCACCTCTCATTACAACCAATGTGTGCTATCTTATATTTTAGTCGCTCTCTCCAGTCTGGCCACTCCTCATTACAACCGATGTGTGCTATCTTATATTTTAGTCTCTCGCTCCAGTATGGCCACCCCTCATTACAACCAATGTGTTCTATTTTATATTTTAGTCTCTCGCTCCAGTCTGGTCACCTCTCATTACAACCAATGTGTTCTATTTTATATTTTAGTCGCTCGCTCCAGTCTGGCCACCTCTCATTACAACCAATGTGTTCTATTTTATATTTTAGTCGCTCGCTCCAGTCTGGCCACCTCTCATTACAACCAATGTGTTCTATTTTATATTTTAGTCGCTCGCTCCAGTCTGGCCACCTCTCATTACAACCAATGTGTTCTATTTTATATTTTAGTCTCTCGCTCCAGTCTGGCCACTCCTCATGACAACCAATGTGTTCTATTTTATATTTTAGTCACTCCCTCCAGTCTGGCCACCTCTCATTACAACCAATGTGTTCTATTTTATGTTTTAGTTGCTCGCTCCAGTCTGGCCACCCCTCATTACAACCAATGTGTGCTATCTTATATTTTAGTCGCTCTCTCCGGTCTGGCCACCCCTCATTACAACCAATGTGTTCTATTTTATATTTTAGTTGCTCGCTCCAGTCTGGCCACCCCTCAATACAACCAATGTGTGCTATCTTATATTTTAGTCTCTCGCTCCAGTTTGGCCACCCCTCATTACAACCAATGTGTTCTATTTTATGTTTTAGTTGCTCGCTCCAATCTGGCCACCCCTCATTACAACCAATGTGTGCTATCTTATATTTTAGTCTCTCGCTCCAGTCTGGCCACTCCTCATTACAACCGATGTGTGCTATCTTATATTTTAGTCTCTCGCTCCAGTATGGCCACCTCTCATTACAACCGATGTGTTCTATTTTATATTTTAGTCTCTCGCTCCAGTCTGGTCACCTCTCATTACAACCAATGTGTTCTATTTTATATTTTAGTCTTCAGTCTGGCCACTCCTCATTACAACCAATGTGTTCTATTTTATATTTTAGTCTCTCGCTCCAGTCTGGCCACCTCTCATTACAACCGATGTGTGCTATCTTATATTTTAGTCTCTCGCTCCAGTCTGGCCACCCCTCATTACAACCAATGTGTTCTATTTTATATTTTAGTCTCTCGCTCCAGTCTGGCCACTCCTCATTTACAACCAATGTGTTCTATTTTATATTTTAGTCTCTCGCTCCAGTCTGGCCACCTCTCATTACAACCAATGTGTTCTATTTTATATTTTAGTTTCTCGCTCCAGTCTGGCCACCTCTCATTACAACCAATGTGTTCTATTTTATATTTTAGTATCTCGCTCCAGTTTGGCCACCCCTCATTACAACCAATGTGTTCTATTTTATATTTTAGTCTCTCGCTCCAGTCTGGCCGTACCCTAACTCCTGATTACCCACGTCTGCAATTTTTTTCTTATTAAAAATAACTTTGTGTTGTACTCAAACAAAATAGTCGAATATACTATACTAATGGAAGATCTTCAACAAACGCCCCACAGCTCATAGCTTTGGTTTTATGAAAAGCATTAATAATGGTGCTAGGACTGAAGATATCAATTTGACATGTTAGAGCTACAATTCTTGAGTCAAGAACCATAAAATGATTCGACATAATTTATAATAACATGAGTTTTCCTAAAGCAGTGCCGGATCAAGGTATTTAGGGGCCCAGGGGCTACTGAAGAATTGGAAGCCCTATTTACTTATGCAACGTAAAATTACCAAGACTTTATAGAACACGCAGTTAAAGATTAAATAAAAAGAAGCATTGGAATATCATATTTTGAGTATAATTTTAAATATTAGCAAAAAACAGATTTTAAATCAATATTATTGTTACAATAAAACAAAAGTAAACATAAGTTACAAGTATAAATGTCAATTTTAAATGTATTTTTCCCTGCCTTAATAACACAGCATCGTCAAATGACAACGGTCTTGTAATATCATGCTATAATTACATGATAGCAAGACAGTGAAATCTCGATTCAAGCATTGTTGACCTAAATTATTTTTAATTAAGGTAGTTTTTGAAATAGAGCGCTCTGATTCACAGTTGGTTAGAAGAACTACCAAATACAATTTAAAAGCAGTAGTTACATTTGTAAAAACATAAATAAAATGTTTATCATACATATAGTTAGCAAAGTCTTGGCAACTAGCTGCATGAAAACGCTTGATAAAGTCATAGAGCTGTAAAATTTCTAGTTTTAAAGATTCATCAAGATTCTCACTGTAAAAACTTAAACAATTACTAAGTGAAATTTCGTCCATTGTATTTGAAATTTTGCAATCTACTAAAAATCAAAATTGTGATTGAAAATTTTTGTGAGACTGTAGGCGATTATTAAGTTCGCTCTATAACTTATCAGTTATCACAAAAAATGTTTTTACTTCAAAAATTTTCCGTCCTTTGATGGCATTGTTATCTCATGTATATTTTTCCCTTTGTTGTCTTTCAGATGAGTCAATAAAACCTATGGGAAAGTTTTCGCTTAACATTTTATCTTTCTCTTTGTATTTTTCAAAACTAGCTCTTTCATTTACTATAAATTTGTATGATTAAATAAGGTTACAGCTTTTTAACAAGTCTATGGTAGGTTTCTGTAAGCTAGCACAAACTTTATCAAATATTTCCAAAATATTATGCCAAAGAACACACATAAAAACAGTCTCAAACTTCATAAATTTCTTTTGCAAAGCTTTTGCCTCCCGCCAGGAGTAAAGTTTGTCTTCAATATTCTCTGCTATATTACCTAAGGTGCACTAAATGTTTTCATAGTTGGTGAAAAGTGCTTTCACAGAAATGAACGTCATCAAAGATTCAGCAGCAACATGTGTGTTTATTCCTTACAACCTATAAAAAAAAGAAGATACGTGTGTTATCTAGCGAGAAACATAGGAACTATATCAATGATGAACCTACCAGCACAGCTAGACATCGAGACCAGGATCTACCTAATAGGAAGCTAGCCTTCACAATACCTGTAGCCAGGACGCTTTCTATTAGTTGTTTTTGACACTGGCGACAAGGGGTCCAAGAGGCAAGGGGTAGGTCATATATAAGCCGCTTATGCGTATGAATCCATTACAGTGGACAGCAATTCACAAGAACTTTGTAATAAAACATAACTCGGTAATTAAGCAGTAATGCAAAATATTAATTGCCGGTAGCATAAATCTACAGAACGTTGTAATGAATCAGTGCCATGATCTAAATAAATCGTGTGCAAATTTAATGGTACTACTTATTTCATAAGTGTAAGAACGATCACTATAATTGGCGCTCGAACACGGGGCTATAAATACCAATATTAAATCGTACCGTTTTAATCGCCGCCCATCGCGGACGCGTATCATCTTAATTGGCGCCCAAACGCGTGGCACGATAGTCCAAACAAAAACCGAAACATCATAATTGGCGCCCAATCGCGGGGCGATTATATCATCAAAATATCGTACCGCTCTAATTAGTGGTCGATCACGGGGAAAATATCAGCTAATTAAACGGTATCACTTTAATCGGCACCGCATCACGGGCCGAGAACAACATCTTAAAGGCTTCCTATTTCAAATATTGCGTAAATATGACCAAGATTGGATATATCCGCTTCTGTTAAGTACCCTCCATGTCATTTCCCCAAAAATGTTAGATTCGCCACCTTGTTAGTAATGTTAAACAGTGACTAGCTCATATATGAATTTTAATCAAAATCGCTAGAGTCGATTTTTATAAAATCTATATTTTATCTTTCTCTTTGGGAAACCTTATGGATGGATACTTTAGCTACTAATCTTTAGCAGGATTGAAATTGTTTTTTAAGTGTTGTATATTATGTTTTATTGTCGAGGGAGAAAATATGATGCTTTACTAAAGTACCTCTAGTTTATCTGACAACAACGCAACTAAGAGCTAAAACTTTGCTATACTCCATTCACGGTAGGAATTACTCTCTGAAAGGTCCTTTTTCCTACCAATATCCTACTATATGATAGCTTTCTGGCAGGGTAAAAGGCCTTTCAGAAAACCATTCCTACGCTGAACAGACTTTAAAATTGCCATCTATGTTGTTGATGTAGGATCTGTTAGTCGGCAGCAGAAATTTTGCCACCATTATGGAAGAGTGCCACCATCTTGGTTTCCCTCGTTTCCTCAATTTTCACTTAAAAATATGATCGGAATTGACATAAACCTTAATTTTATAGGCCCATGTTTAGTTATTTTAATGGCCACCATTTTAAAATTAGGGTAGAAATTTCTCAACCTAATCCTAAAGATTTAACAATATTTTCTAAAAAGCGAGATTTTCCTACTATAAATTATCATTGAGGTAATTAGGTTATGCTCCACACTCAATAATAAAACCAAATTGTTACAAGCAACCCTTTTACACAAGGCAAAAATAATGTTTGTTACCCTTATTTTTTACATCAACAATGTTCAGGTGTCCTATCCAGGGGCCTCAGGGGGCCTGGACCCACCGACACTTTTTGAACATAAAAAGGTTTTCTTTCTTTTTACTTTACAACATAATTTGTAAAAAAAAACACATTAATATGAAGTGGAGCACCATTCTATACACACAGTGAGTTATTCTATTCGTTATAGAGTATTCCATTACCAAAAGAATCCATTACTTGCTGCAATCGTCACGCGACTGTACTAGTGCTCGAAACTCAAATGACCAAGGCCGGCCCTACACATACATGTTCGCGGTACGGCGACGCCTGTCCGCTCTTACCTGACAGGTATTTCTTTCTACCCCTACACTATTCAGAGGTTTACCTGTCAAACTATCCCAGTTCCACTCTGATCTTGTTGCAGTAACTTTCTTTCATTCTTTCCTAAAATTGCCAAGCAGATATTTATTTTATTTTTCACTGTCTCGCAATTCGCCCTCCCCAGGATCTAGTCTTCAGCGATTGTGCTAAATCTGTCGTGCGCTGCCGTTTTCCTTGCCCGGTCTGACTATTCTTTGCTTTTTAACCTTCCAAAGGCAGGTTTCATTTTTATACATAGCCAAAAATGCCATTGTTAATTTATTACCGTACTCTTTTGGAGCTGCCATTTCCGTAGTAAGCACCTTTTTTTTTAACTTTAAATTGTATTTAAAAAATTGAAAAAAACATTATTTAAAGGTTGTAAACTAAATCATATATTATATATCTGTAGGATAATTAATTAAAATACAAATTTGACTACACTTAATACAATATTGGACTACTATTATTATTATTATTATTATTATTATTTAGCACCGCATCTTACTAACCGTTCGGGTTATACCTTAAGTACTAATTACGCTAATGGATTAGGAGTTAGGTAGGTTGAATTAGAGGAAATGAACCCGAATTTGCGTGGAGGGAGAGTGGAAAACCATTTAGGAAAAACCACCCCCAGTTCACCCGACCGAGATTCGAACCTCGATTTCCCCGTCCTCAGCAATCGGGCTCAACACGACTAGCGCGTTTGCTAACTACGCCACCGAGGTGGGTTATTGGACTACTAAAACTTACTAAAAAAAATTACTAATTTAACAGCTGACATACACGTGTTAGCGAAGAACTGACTGCCTTACCTGTGTATGCCGTGAAAATATCAAGCTATGTTTGATTTTCAACACGTCTTAAAAAATAACTGAACAGGCCGACAGGTTTCCCCCCGCACGATCAGTTTTACCTGTCAGGTCAGACCGGACAGGCGTCACCATACGGTGAACCCTGTAAGTGTAGGAGGCCCTTTAGTAATGGAGAAGCTGACGGGGGCTATGCCCTCTCTAATAAGCCCCGTCGTCCGGTTGGAGATATCGTTCAAGGTCATTCCAGTGCCAGTTACACGGCAGTTTGTACTTTGTCGGGCCAGTCTTGGAGGACCCGCGATTTGATTTAAAAATATATATATTTTGTTTTAGCGTGTATTTAAGACCCAATAAGTTAGGTGAGGAGTGAAAGTGCTTAGTTAAAATTAATAAAGTAAATTCTTTATTTAAAAATTCCGTCCTTTTCATTAAAACTGCAAGAAAAACTTGAAATTTAACGTTTAGGAGCTATCAGCCTAGTGACTTTACATCTAGGCAGGTGATGGGGAAAGAAAAAAAATAACTTTTTCTAATGCTTTGTTTGGTAAGAAATTGTGGTCAATTGTGAGTTGTTTATTATTATTTGGTGGTGTGGAGCTGTGGACAGCAGTAGGTTGTAAGGACCTTGAGAATGAAAGATATAAAAAACATAAAGAATGTGCAATTCATTTGGAAAATGTTTGTAGGTTTAAAACATTTTGAACAATAAATATTGGATTAGAAATAGATTCCGCGGTCGGAGCCTAGTTTCAGTACGTTAAAAAGAATCAAAACGTTCCTTAGGAACACAATGTGATAAAACCGGTTAAATTCACTGGCTGTTAGTTCATTGTTCTATACATAAGGAGAAAATTGCCGAGTTTCCAAACTTCAACAAAAGAGTCATCGGTTTGTTTGCAAAGTCAGAATAACTTTTGTAAAAATAATTAAATAGTGTCATCCCTTGGTAAGTTTAATTCAAATCCTGTATTATTTTATTATTTCCATTTGTGAATTTGTCTATTGATTTTGTAATTTTAGTCATTTTTTAAAAATAAGAAAACTTAAAATGAATATAGTTTAATATGTTAACATGTGGTGAGAAAAAATTATAGGTAAGATTTTACTTAACCCCACCAAAAATAAATATTACGCGCCGCCACTGATCCTATAATTATTAAATAAATTATATTATGTAAGGCTATACCACAATTACATCAACAATGTTATGTATCCTACCATTATTAGGTCAAATGTCCTACATTTGTTACATCAACAATGAAGTTTTGGTTTTATTCTTGTTTTATCAACAATGTGCCTTAGTATTGTTACATCAACAATGTTTTGCGTTATACCATTGTTACTTTAACAATGTTGTATCACACCTTTCTCACTTCATCGAAATTGTGTGTCCAGTAATGGTTACAACTAACAATTTTTTTACACAAAGTACAATAATTTTGTTCTTGGTCCTATCATTATTTACAGCAACAATTTCCTGTGTCATTTAATAATGACGTCAATAATGCTGTTTCTTATCTTTGTTGCATCAATGCCATTCTGAGTCCTAACAATGTAATTTCAAAAATTGTGTGTCTCATGACATTGTTACTTCAAAAATATAATGTATCCTACCAATGTTGCTTGAAAATGTTTCCTACCATTGTTACTTCAAAAATTGCAATGTGGCCTACCATTGTTAATTCAAATACTGTATGTGTTCTACCACTGTTATTTCAAAGATGTAATGTGTAATTCTATTGTTACTTACAAACGTTATGTGCTCTATCATTGTTATGTCCTAACAATGATGCTTTAAAATGTTATGTGACCTACCACTGTTACTTCAAATAAATGGTTTTACCTTCCATTGTCACTTCAAAAATGTTATTTGCCCTACCATTATTACTTCAAATACTGGATGTGTCCTACCATCGATACTTAAAAACTGTAATGTGTAGGCCTACTATACTCCATTCACGGTAGTAATTACTCTCTGAAAGGTCTTTTTTCCTACCAATATCCTACTATATAATAGATTTCTGGTAGGGAAAAAGGCCTTTAAGAAAACAATTCCTATGCTGAACAGACCTTACCATTGTTACTTAAATCTGTGTGTCCTGCAAATGTTACTTCAAATAATTTGTATGTCCTACCATTGTTGCTTTAGAATGTTGTGAACTACCATTGTTACTTCAATAATGTTATATGCCCTACCGTTGTTACTTTAAATACCGGATGTGACCTACCATTGTTACTTCAACAATGTTTTGTCCTACCATTATGTTTTCATTCCATTTTACTATACTGTTCCGTCACCACACCACATCTTACCACCCATCCAGGCTATCAGCATTAATATACTACCGGGGGATAAGGAAGCTAGAAATTTAGAGGAAGTGTAACCAGATTTGTGTGGTAGGAGGATGAGAAGTTACTTAGATAATATGCTCCTCTATGTCGTAATGTTTTGAAGCTAAATGATTTTGCCGTAAATATCGCAAAGCAAAGTTGGTTTTTTATAAATAAAATATAACAGGATTAGTTGGAAAATTAAAGTTTCATTTTTATTGCTCGAGATGTCACAAACTATTTTGACAGTCTCTGTCAAAATACAAGTTTGGTACCCCCCCTTTCCACCCACCTTGCGACTGACGTCACGGACATGGCCTGTCGGAATGTTGTTAGAGTTAAGTGACAGAACAAATTACAAGCTGAAGTGTCGCACAATCACACACTTTCTACCGTTTTATTTGGAAAAGTCAGACGAGACGTCGGTGTTTACATTTCACAAAGTTAAGATAAAATATAACGTTAACAACTAAGGAACGTTTTAAGATGTGAGCCTAAATAAACGATATCAGGCTAAAATAGTCATATCAGAATTATAGAAGGTGACTATTACTACACAGGAGTTAGAAATAATGTGTAACATTAAACGTTCGGTCAAAACTCACCAAATAAAGTCTTTGCAATGACTGCAGAACGTCGGCTGCTTGAAGAATCTTGGCATAAACTTGTGATCTTTGATGTTGTACACATTTTTCTTTTTCAACGCACCCTTACGACCGCGAAGTCTTAGCCCGAAGACTGTGTTCATATCCCCCCCATCGGGGCCATCATCGCCGCAAATATTATTCGAATCTTCGTCCGCCATGTCTGTCGGTGGCACTGGAAGTGGCGACTGGCGGGACCGGAGACAACTTATCGACGGACGAATGGTTGGCGCGTGCGTACTGTTCGTCTGTAGCCCACCTTGAAAATCGCGTCTCTGCACATGCGCATGTGTTAAACTAAGAGCAATACTAAATGCGTGTTTTTACGATCAGTTGTGTTGATTACCAGATTATATAATAATGTTATGGACTTTAAAGCCACGCACAAATATTTATTTAATTTTTGTATTAATAATACATGCGTGCATACAATATGAAGATGCTCACATACATTTTTTTTTTAGCACGAACCAACATTAGTTTGTTCCAAACTTAATATGTGCGCATGTGCAGAAACACATTTTGGGGGGACCTTCCATCATTGCACGTTCCTATACTAGTCAAAACAAACACTATGTTTAAACCCATTTAGAGATAGCGCTATAATTTATTTTAAAACGCGTACAAATGAAATACAACCACACAATGCTTTTAATAAATGTACAAATAATATTTTGGACTGCAGATATGTTGACACTGAAATTGAAAATTACTATATTGTTTAAGTTTTAAGTTCCTTTCCCGGCAATAACAACATTACTGAGATTAAATGGCAAGCAGTTCAATTGGAATCGAATCGCAAATATTGAATTCCTATATAAATTTGCATTTAGAAATTTTTCAGACATTAATATCAGCACAATTGATTTTGTTTGGAGATTAATTAATTTCAGGTCTGACAAAAATCATAGAACGCATCCAAACGAATTAAGTTGGTTTCAAATGCATCATGTAAGCCAGTGCTCTTTATATTATAGTGGAACTGGATGGACCTACTAAACATAAGCATTGCCAAGATCCAAAACGCGACGCTCAAGTTTATCGTCTGCTACATTCTGTGGTGGTGCAAGAGGAAGGTGGGGATATAATAGTTTATTTCAATGTTCTTATGCGAAACCATGTATCTGATTAATAAAAGTGTTATTTCAAAATAGTGACGTAGACACTTGTCCGAAGAATCATTTACATTAAAGGATATACAAATTAAATTTTACAAATACAAATAAAATCTTTAATATATTTAAAGTTGGCTATTAGCATGTATATTGGTACGAGATTGGATGACATTTCTGTGTCGTCTCATCCCCAGTCTTCCCCCTCTAGACAAGTACATTTCTCTATCCCTAATGTCACATCAGCTATTACGATTCTAGTGGGATCTCGTAAAAGACGTTAAAAATAATTTAAAATGTGGACGGAAAAAATATATATATATGGTAAATAAGTATATATTTTATTGTTCTGATAAAAGCATTGTTATTATTATCAGGTGATTCCTTCGACGCAATGCAATATCCATTGAAAACAATACATTTAAAAATGAATATAGCAAGAATTAATTAAACATTTGGCCACATGGCGTACTAGTCGCGTTAAAATAAATAAATAAACACTTAAGAATAAAATAAATTAAAAACTAATTACAATATAAATCGACAGAATTAAAATTCTTACTCTCTCTCTCTCTCTATATATATATATATCCAGGTGATTATAGCTCTGATTATCTTCTAAAGGGATCCAAGGAACATACATATGTCCACACCTTCTTCCTTTCACCATGCATCTGCACTTTTGATTTCAATGATTTGATTGTTGGCTTTACCGCGTACATCGAGCTACAATTTTTTTTAACAACACCATAGTTTTATAAACGTCAATAAATTTTAGGTTAGGTATTTCTAAACTTCCCAATGGATCTCCAGGACATATATTTTGATAAATCAGAATATGTTGAAACGGTAAGCTTTATTATTAAAAAGTTTAAAAAACATTCTGAAATATGAAATAAAGCAAGGAGCATAATAGATAAGACTTGGACATATAATTGTTCTATTTAATGGAAATGCTGCTATTATCTAATTCATCCAATATTATTTCAAGGTATTCTTTATTTTGATCATCTATAGTCAATAAATAAAACAATTATATAACCAAGTCTAATCGATGATGGTTCAGTGGCGGAGTGGGATCTTTATTTTTGGTGGGGTCAGGTCAAAGCTTACCAGTAATGATTTTTTTCTCATCATGTGTTAACATATTAAATTTAATTCATTTAAGTTTTCTTGATTTAAAAAAAATCACTAGCATCCCAAAATCAGTAAACAAATCTACAAACTGAAATAAAAAAATACAGGTTTTGAATTAAACCTATTAAGTGATTACATTAGCCTACTTGTACAAAAGTTGGGTGCGACTCTCTCTTAATGAAAGTTTATTAGTACCCCAGTATTTTAAGCATTCTATTAATCTGCCTAATATATTCCTATTTTTTGACACCCGATAATTATGTTTATGTACTGAAATTTTGACCACTAAATATATGTCTGATGCAATATTTACTGTTCCGATTATTTTAAACTTAAATGCATTTTTTTAAATGAATTCCATATTCCTCATGTTTTTTTTCCATTCTTTTACTTAAATGGTTAAGATTCTTACAGCCTATCGTTGTCCACAACCCCTAACCACCAAATAATAAACAATAAAAACAAAATAAGCTCTGTTTTTCTTCACTCACAGCTAACCACAAAATTGTTTTCCAAACAAAGCATTAGAAAAAGTACTTTTTTTCTTGCCATCCACCTGCACGGCTGTAAAGTCATTAGGCTGATGTGCTCCTAAACATTTAATTTCCAGTTTTTCTTGCAGTTTTAATGAATAAAACAAAGTTTTTACTAAATAATTTACTTTAATCATTTTCACACGTCATCATACTTCCTGGATCTTAAATCACATACTAAAACACAGACACATATACACAAAAACAAACTATAGACCACTTTTATCATAAAACGAGCCCACTCAGGCTGGCACCAGAGGTAGGGGAATTGATCTTGAGAGAGAGAGAGAGAGAGCTCACACTGGGTGTAGCTTCTCTGATGGAGAGTGTCAGAGCTGGCCCTGCTCAGCTTCTATATTAAGTCACTAGAGTGCTGACCTTACAGTCCTCGTGTGATGTTTGGGGTGAAGAATGAACCATTTTTACTTGAATAGTGTGGCCTATAACGAATTCAATAATTCACTGCATGTAGAAAATGATGTTTCTTTTTCAAAATATTTTATAGAATAAAAAAAAGAAGGGGGAAAAAAAATTCCATGTTAAAAATATATTGGAAAAATGTTGGTGGGGCCTGGCCTCTATGGCCCTCAATGCCTTAAGTTGTCAACCAGGTCCAATGCCTAAAGCTTACACTTTAAAAAATTGTGACACTTATCAAAACATTTAACTGGAGCTGAGACTGGTTTGCTCTTAAGACCGTCTAATTGAACGATGAATTACTCATATAGTCGGTGAGCTGGCGGTCTAGGGGTAAGGTGTCAGACTTCTATGCTGGCGGCCGGGGTTCAATCCTCGGTCCCGGCACAGATTTATCTGATTACCAAACCCTTCCTTCACCTCTGACAAGACATCTTGTGAATGTGGGGAATGCCAGGCCTCCACCGTGGTTCGGATTCCACGTTAAACTGTAGGTCCTCCATTTCATCTCACAATCACCCTACCATTACACATTAGCGTAAGTGCGTACAACCCGAACGGGTAGTAAGACGCGGTGCTAATAATAATAATATAAGCAATGGCTTATTGAGTGATGTCATAGAAGATAAGCTGAAATGAATAGGCTGATCATGAATACAATGAATGCAACTTATTGATGACCTTGAACCAGGAAAGGAGGTGAAGTTTCAGAAAATAAAAATAGGAAGCTGGCGATAGGACATGTTGGAAGACTCAATTTGGACAACGTAACGGATCCATCAAAAGGCAAAACCTATTAAACAAATGTTGCTTAACATTGTGAAGAACGCTTCGACCACCAAACAAGCTTAAATGTCCACCCACATAAACATATAATATACAGTATTCATCTTAAAAAAAACTAAAATACAAATAAAAAACTAGCCTTTAATAGACTATGACACATGTGTTGGTAAAATTACACGTTTTTGTAGTAGGGCCCTACTATGTTTTATTACACATTCAGGTTGTACGCTTACATGTCATTAATTACAAGCTAATCCAACCTAAAAACCTAACTGTCTATGGGTCTACCACCACTCATGTAATTGGTTGCTGTATGAAGGGCAAAGGGGATTTTTTTAACACACAGGATGGATGAGTAAGGTTATAAAATGTTTCCCTCCGTACATACTGTATGAAAACGAGCTACTCAGATCATTACATATTTTCCTCCATATATCCGGTAACAAACTTAGCCCACCAGACCATGAAATGTTCCCCCGTGCATCTGGTACCAAATAGATCTATCCCAACCATGAAATGTTTTCCTCTATACATCCTGTACCAAATTGAGCCATCTAAACCATGAAATGTTTCCCTCCATACATCATGTACCAAATAGAGCCATCCAAACCATGAAATGTTACCCTCCATACATCCTGTACCAAATTGAGCCATCCAAACCATGAAATGTTACCCTACATACATCCTGTACCAAATTGAGCCATCTAAACCATGAAATGTTTCCCTCCATACATCATGTACCAAATAGAGCCATCCAAACCATGAAATGTTACCCTCCATACATCCTGTACCAAATTGAGCCATCCAAACCATGAAATGTTACCCTACATACATCCTGTACCAAATTTAGCCATCCCAACCATGAAATGGTTCTCTCCATACATCCTGTACCAAATTGAGCCATCCAAACCATGAAATGTTTCCCTCCGCACAGCAGGTACAAAGTTGAGCCATCCCAACTATGAAATGTTTTCCTCCATACATATGGTAGGTACCAAATTGAACCATCCAAACCATTAAATTCTTCCCTCTGTGCATCCTGTACCAGATTGAGTGACTCATTTCATAGGAAACATTTCTTGCAGGCGTCCGGTAACAAAGTGAGCAAACAGACAGTCCTATGTGGATCCCAGAATATTGTCCTCGGTGGGAAGGTCATCGTCCAATCAGATGCCATCATCAGGGGCGACTTGGCCAATGTACGAGTGGGTCGTCACTGCATTATCAGCAAACGGGCCGTCATAAGACCCCCCTTCAAGAAGTTCAGTAAAGGGTATGCTCGTATGTAGACACTGGGGATTATTAGTTGCTCAAAGGGCCTTTGTGATGATACTTAAATCAAATAATTTGTATGTTTTTTTAATCGGCTATTGAGAATCTAATGTGTACTTTTAAAACACAATCTTGTATCGACACATGACTTACACACAAATACAGTCTCAAGAATTATAGTACTAGGCCAATAGGGCAAACAAAAATAGGGCAGACATGTTCAAATTATTAAATTATTATTGTCACCGCATCTTACTACCCATTTGGGTTATACGCACTTACGCTAATGTGTTATGGTAGGGTGATTGTGAGATGAAATGGAGGACCTACAGTTTAACGTGGAATTCGAACCATGGTGGAGGCCTGGTGTTCCACACATTCACAAGATGTCTTGTCAGAGGTGAAGGAAGGGTTTTGTAATCAGATAAATCTGTGCCAGGACCGAGGATTGAACCCCAGACCCCAGCACAGAAGTCCGACACCTTACCCTTAGATTACCAGGTCACCTTCGAATTATTAAAGCTGGGGCTGTGATCAAATTAAGACCGGTAGGCTACCGGACGCATCTATCCAGCTTTAGATACAAGCCTATATTAAGAACTTCTATTCACATAATACAAGTTTAGTGCATTACGTTTTACTGGTGTGGCAACATTTTGCTCAACATTGAAATGTAAACTGTTGGATTAATTAATATTGTAACATAATTAGGCTACATATTGGTTTCTTGGTGTTGTGTTAAAGTGTTGCGTTCTTCCCTCTGCATATGGGCGATCACGTGTTCATTGGTGAAGGTTCTGTGGTGAACGCTGCCGTCGTCGGCTCATACATTAACATTGGCAAGGATTGTGTCATCGTGAGTATCCCACCCGTTACAATTATACTTGACATTGTAGTATTTCATGGTTAACCATCAACCGAGTTAAACCTTGTTATAAACAGACCCGTGTTGATGCTCCAGAGAACCTGCTACATTGATGGCGGAACTTTATTGGTCTAGAGTGTAGGGGAGAAAAAAAAAAAGAAGCTTTTGAGGGGCTTCAACCCCCAAGCCAAATATTTAGAAATTGAGATGCCCCTAAAAGATTTAGAGTGACCCTCATTTGGAATATTTTTGAAAGTTAGATGCCCCGAATAGTTATTTATTTAGAATGGTTTTTAAGATACCCCTAGAAGTTATTTAGAGTGTTTAACCAGCTTTCCCTAAGAGCTATTTAGAGTGGCTTTCACCCATTTTTTTTTTTTAATACCAATTTTTAAAAGCTATTTGGAAAAGTCCTCTCTTAGAATTTGTGTAAAATTTGAATGCATTTGGAGTTTAATGGAAGGCTATTTTTCAGCTTAATATTTGAGAATCTCAAAAAGGGGAGTGAAATAAATCTAGAGTGGGTCAGATTTATTCTTGGGAGGAGGGCAGAGGGCAATGCCCTCTCATTTCCCTGGTTCCACTGCCTCTGACTTGTTGTAACTCGGTCAATACTAGCATCGTAGACAATTCCTTACCGAGTGTCGGTTTGCTTTCCACAGGGCCGGCGGTGTGTACTCAAGGACTGTTGCATGATAGAGGACAACACAGTGCTGCCACCTGAGACAGTAGTGCCACCCTTCACTCGCTATGGCGGCTCCCCCGGAGTTTGTGTCGGGGATGTCCCCGAGTGCATGCAAGACTTGATGCTAGATTACACTCGCAATTATTACCAACACTTTCTGCCTGCACTCAAGTAATTTCACACTCAATAAGGAACTGATCCTGCCTGAAGTCAGTAATTGCGCTCTTGGGAAGGAAGTGATCCTGTCCGCAGTCAAGTAATTGCACACTTAATAAGGAACTGATCCTGCCCGCAGTCAAGTAATTGCACACTCAATAAAGAACTGATCCTGCCCGCAGTCAAGTAATTGCACACTCAATAAGGACCTGATCCTGCCTGAAGTCAAGTAATTGCGCTCTTGGGGAGGAAGTGATCCTGCCTGCAGCCAAGTAATTGTGCACTGAGAAAGGACCTCATCCTGCCTGCAGTCAAATAATTGCACACTCAATAAGGACCTGATCCTCTCTGAAGTCAGTAATTGCACTCTTGGGAAGGAACTGATCCTACCCGCAGTCAAGTAATTGCACACTCAATAAGGACCTGATCTCCTCTGAAGTCAGTAATTGCGCTCTTGGGAAGGGACTGATCCTGCCTGCAGTCAAGTAATTGCACACTGAGGAAGGATCTGATCCTGCCTGCAGCCAAGTAATTGTGCACTGAGAAAGGACATCATCATGCCTGCAATCAAATAATTATACACTGAAGGACCTGAGCCTGCCTGCAGTCTAATAATTGTGCACTCAGGAAGGACCTGATCCTCCACCCCTCATCCTTATCTTGAGAAGCTTTAAGGAAACCGTTTTTGTTTGTTCAAATAATTTGTAATAAAAAGCTATTTTTCTCTTTTAAATAAATTCAATATTGTTCTTTTCTAATCACAAACGTTTTGCAATTTTATCAACAAATTAAGACTCAATTATTTCACTTTTTGAAATACGTGAATCTTCATGTAAGTCTATTAGCATTGGGTTTGTTTTCAACCATTCTAGATCAGAGATATATATGGCCCAGGGAAATTACAGAATGTCCTGATTTCAAATCTTGACAACCCGTTGATAGACATCCCCAAATCAATTCATTCAAACTTCAGTTTCCTTCTCTTTGTTATTGATAGATAAATAACATTTTGGTTTTAATCTTAACAAATTTTCAACTTTGTGCTAAATGTAACATATTGTTGTAAAGCAGAACTTGAGAGAAAATTTTGTTTTGCGAACAGAAGACATGTGTTGTTTACTAACCTGTGTATTAGACTAACAAATAATGTCAATGTATATTTAACATATATATTTATCAGATACAATTCATTGCAACTATTTGTCTTAATAATTCCCATAATAAATGTGGTCTTGTTCAGTACTTTTTATATTTATAATAGTCCTTAATTTCAAAATCCTGTGAACGGTATTTGTAGTTATTCTGTATGGCCATGATGTAAGATGATCTGCTAAGCTGTTTGTGCTTATGAATTCCTGTTTTTAGAGGCTACAAAATTAGTATTTTTTGATTTTGGTGTCAAATCCTTTCTTCTATTTGTCCTTTATGGTATTCCTTTAAAGTTCCTATTAAGTGTCCTATCAATCTTTACAATATTTTTTTTCAACCTTTCGGGATGTTGTGTTGCACACGTCCTCCCTGATGATTTTCGATAGAATGAAACCTAGGTCGAGGGATTGGGTGATAATGATTGATGTTTTTCAAGTGGCAGCAGTGTAAAGTGTGAAGTGTGTTGTTCTTTTCATTGTAAAAGCCATATTGGGTTCGTCCCTTTTTGTGTGTTCCTATCCACCTTTCCTGTACCTTCTTCCAAATATAATACAGATGTCATATCTAGAAATTTCTTTTTGGGGGGTGGAAGTATAGGAGATCTACTAAGAAAACTGCAAGGGATGATGTTCTAAAGGTGCATAAGAGAAGTGCTATACAGGGTTTATTTTGTACTCATAATCATATATGCAGTAGAAACATGGACATTGAATGTAAGAGAGACTAAGAAATTGGAGGCCATGAAGAGCATGTTGGCTGTCACCAGGAAAAACAGGTTTAGGAATGTAGTCCGGTACATGAGATAGTAGAAGAAGCAAGACTAAGATGGTATGGTCGTGTAACGAGGTTCTTTGAGTTACATGAGATAGTAGAGGAAGCAAGACTGAGATGGTATGGCCAGGTAATGAGGATGTTGGAGTACATGAGATAGTAGAGGAAGCAAGGCTGAGATGATATGGACATGTAATGAAGATGAAAAAGGAAAGAATACCAAAGATATTGATGGAGATGAAGAAGGAAAAAGACCGCAAGGAGGTAAAGAGATTGGAGGAGCAGATCGAGGAATTTTACTAAGCTGACCCGGCCACAGGCTGGAAACAGTTCATTATGATTATGATGGGACAAGGGGTATAGTGAGAATGAAATTTTGGAAGAGGAAAGTCTAAAGCACCACAGTACCTCTACTGCCAGAGTGCAAGAAGATTTATTATTATTATTATTATTATTATTATTATTAGATACCTCTTAGAACAGAGGTGGCCAAACAGTTGATCCCCTTGGCACTATGCAGTGAAATTATAATATTTTAATAATGTAGTTTAATGTAAAAACTAGGTTTAAATTGGTGAAAGTATAAGTTTTTATCCAAATTTAGGTTCTTATGGCGAAAAGGAGTTGAGGGGGGAGTCAAATGTCCCCTTTTAGTCCCTGCCGCTCAACTTGACCCTCATATTTCCTCCTAGTCCCTCACTATAAGAAGTTGATTCAGGTCTTGTCAGTGTGTTCCACATTTCCTACCTCTAAACTATTATCTCTTACAATTGTCCGAGACGATACGTAGCTGGCCACAGCAGCACAGGGCAAGAGCTAATCAGTATATGAGGCCTTGTCAGGTTGAACTTCAGACAGAATACCAGTGGTTTTCTGCATTTGCCATAACCGTATCATGGTAGGCTGAGCATGTGAATGCCTAAAATTATAAATATCTACTACACAACCAAACTTGGAGAAAATTCTACTAAAGTATTTTTTTTGGTCTCCTCTTTAAGGAAGTTGTTTTTCACAATCTCTCCTCGATGAGTTTCGAGGGAGTGGGCAGTGACGGTCGGTTTTCTTCAAGAGTCGGCAGTGTGAATTATTATTTTCCTCCATCAATATATTATTATTATTATTAGCACCGCGTCTTACTACCCGTTCGGGCTATACGCACTTACGCTAATGTGTAATGGTAGGGTGATTTGCCTGGCATTCCTCACGTTCACAAGATGTCTTGTCAGAGGTGAAGGAAGGGTTTGGTAATCAGATAAATCTTTGCCGGGACCGAGGTTTAAACCCCGGCCGCCAGCCATCAATATATAACAAACAAAACACACCTAAATAAATATATACAGCACCACTCAACTTTCTTTCTCTCTTTCTCTCTCTCTCTCTCACTCTATCTCAAAATATATACATTTACTAAACAATTATATTTGTGAAAGGAAATAATATAGTCTGTTGCAGAAACATGATGGAAACAAAGAGCCCAACATTCCACCAAAGAGCATAAATAAAATATTATACACTGACCAAAGAGCATGGCAATCATTATTTCAATTCTAAAGACTTTCATATATATATATATTTACCCATAGCTCAGAAACTATTGGTTTTACAAAAACATATATCAAATAAAAGAGTTTTATTTTTAATAGTACTAAGACTTTGCAATGATAAGTTATTTTGTATCTCAAATAGTTGTGAATATATGATAAAAATGCGAAATATCTGATGTAAAAAGTATGGTACCCTCAAATTCATTCTCATGTATAAATGAGGGGTTGCCATTTTGTTTGTAATGTTAAATGGTGGCTAAATACTAAATTTGATCAAAATTGTTAAAGCAAATTTGGAGCAATCTGATTGTTTCTCTTTTTTTGCCCTTCAGTAAACTACCCCTAATTTTAATTTAAAAAAAAAAAAAAAATCTTCAGAAAATCTTAGTTACCAAGTTTTGGTAAGATCGATAAAGTGGTTTCGGCTTTAGGCCAAGATACAGAGAGATAACATCCCGAAAATCACTTTTTTTTTTTTCGTTTCTAGGGGTCATAAAACGTTGACATTTGTCAAAACCTTGACTTTAATCTCTTGACAATCACAATAGAGTACTTCTCTCTCTCTCTGAGGGGAGAGTAATGATTGAAGAGGTTTTGCTTAAAGAGATAAGTAATATGACAAGAAATAATAATATGTCGGGGTAGTAACCGTGTATTCAATCAACATTTGGTATGTGTATGTTTTCCTTCGTACATATAATAAATTTGGAAAATTTATAAACTCAAAGAGATGATATAATATATATTTTCTAAATGTACTTGTTTTTGTTCCAAGCAGGTAAGGATCGCTATACAACTATCTATGCGATTTGGGAGGATATAATAATGAACCGGAGTCCGCACAACCAAGTGTTGATTGTCGAGGTTAGAAAACACTAAATGGGAATAATAAAAATAAAGCTGGAGCTGGATTATCAACATGTTTCTTGAGTTTAGATGCCCCCACCCCCACCACCACCTCGCCCTTGCCAGAAAAAAAAAAGTACTTGAAAGAACTTTGTAACTGGAAATATAATTTAGGCTCTATTACATAATATAAAATCAGATAATATATAGAACAAATATAAGTACAGTAAATGTAACAAAGAGAGTGAACTAATAAAATCCCTCTTCAGAATCAAATAAAATGTGTAAATACACTTTTCACTTATAGGCTAATTATAAAACAAAAATATATTTCCACTACATAAAGTATGGAATCCACCGGTTACTAATAATCCTTTGTTGCTACTCCAACTGTTTCTAGGCTGTTAACACCAACCTAGCGAAAACTTTCGAAAAACGACGTCATAATATTAAAGGTAAAATTCCCCGTTGAAAAATATAGGCTTCAAAAACAGATGGCCTTTTGACTGAGCAACTAATATACCCCCAGGGGGGGGTCTCTAATTGTGACGAGTCTCTGGGAGTGATAACATGTCTGTCTGTGAGTGTCCTAGCTTGGGGGTTGTTTTTTTAAAGCCTGCTTTGGTGATCACATGATGTAAGGTGCGACTTCACAATAAACTGGACAGGAGATTGGGGTTTGAATCCTGGTCAGGTGTACTGAGAGTGGTTTTCCATTTTCCCTCCATGTAAATATGAGTGCACTTCCCTCTAAATTCAACCATCCTCCTCCTTAACACATTTTAGTAATTAATACATTGGTGTATAACCCAAATAACCCGCCTCGGTGGCGTAGTTGGCTAACGCGCTAGTCGTGTTGAGCTCGATTGTTGAGAATGAGGAAATCGAGGTTCGAATCTCGGTCGGGTGAACTGGGGGGGTGGTTTTTCCTAAATGGTTTTCCACTCTCCCTCCACGCAAATGCCGGTTCACTTCCTATAATTCAACCTTCCCAATTCCTAATCCATTAGCGTAATTAGTACTTAAAGCGTATAACCCGAACAGGTAGTAAGACGCGGTGCTAAATAATAATAATAATATAACCCAAACGGGTAGTAAGAAGCGGTGCTAGAAACAATCAATCTTAAATACCATCCCAACAGCAGCTTTAGAGATACAACAGTTGAATGGAACACTCATGTCTAGGGCCCATAGCTCAAATAAATCAGGTGTACCCTGAACGCTAGCTACTCTTGGACCAATCTCATCCAGAGTAGGACCAACTTGAGAAATTCAAATAGTGATATGTTTTCTCCTGCATTTTAACAAATTGGGGTTTAAAGACTAGGCTGTGAATTAAACCGGGATTGGTAATACGACAAATAATTTGAAAACAATATAACTTTACTACACAAATTAAGTTTTCAGGAAAAATTGTGCCATCTTTAAAAATAATATATTTTATATATGCTTTAAGCTGAATTTTAAACCTACTACTGTCCACCATCTAGAAAATTGTTTACATTTCAGTTAAATAGATTACAAATCAAACTAATACAAGCAGACAAACTTGAATTATGTCACAGCCAAGAAGATAACAGATTTCATGATGCCGAATCAGTTCATCAACAAATCTACACAACAAGACTTTCAAGAGTCATCAAATCACACATAATAAACTGATCTCTAAAATATAATTCCAATTCCTTGTTAGATCATGCATAGTCCGAGATTATCCAAGAACCCAACACATCGTTGTTTACGTCAAAGTCTTTCTTTATACACACTTTAAACAAGATTCAGCTTCCGATTTAAACTGACCTATAGCAGTATCGGGTCTAGTAGGTATGCAAACAATTTATTTTAAAAAAATAACACTTTCTATGACAACAATATAAATTACATTTAACACATAAGAAGGAAAAGACATAAAATTATGTTCCTTTTATTATAAATTTACTATATTATTATTATTATTATTATTAGCACCGCGCCTTACTACCCGTTCGGGTTATACGCACTTATGCTAATGTGTAATGGTAGGGTGATTGTGAGATTAAATAAAGGACCTACAGTTTAACGTGGAATCTGAACCACGGTGGAGGCCTGGCATTCCCCACATTCACAAGATGTCTTGTCAGAGGTGAAGGAAGGGTTTGGTAATCAGATAAATCTTTGCCGGGACCGAGGATTGAACCCCGGCCGCCAGCACAGAAGTCCGACACCTTACCCCTAGACCGCCAGGTCACCAAGAATAAAATAACATAAACAACAAGTATGACTCAGTGTATGGATGTTGAAGAGAAGGGAGTATGCAAGGGTAGAGAAGTGCGGAGAAAGTTAATGAGGATAAACTAAGCAAACCTACAGAGTTGTTTTTTGAGCTATCTTGCCTACCCCGTAAGGGAACACCATGATTAGGTATGTAGCCTATGTATGAGATTAATTCATGAGCCGACTAAAATACCTTTAACATATTCATGCCATGGTGGTTGTAAATTACTTCTTTCTACAGTGTATATTGTGACCAACATAGAAATAACTACGGTACTTTAAATCAATGTATATACCCATTACAACTTTTATGAACATTGAATTTTCTAAGACATAGGAGGTTAGGCTAAGTTAGTTTTGAATTCATAACATAGGGCCTACCTGTATAATACTATAGGGCCTACAAATTAAAATTATTAAATAAAATATACATTTTAAGTTAATAAAATATTGATGTCGACCCCTATGTGTTATTAATTATAAAATAACCTAACCTAACCTAACCGTCAATGTCTGGGAAAATGATATATGAAGGTGGGCCGGAAGGGGACGGTAAGAAAAGGCCAGTGTTTTCAGATTTTATATTTTAAAAAATTGGCTTTTTGGTCAAAATAAATTAAATAACTCTCCAGTAAAAACAGAGTTTCATTTTTTTCCCTTGGTGGCCTCGACAGTTTTTTTTTAATATCTGGCCAGGTTGAATTTTTCTCTTCATTTAAAAAGTTTCTCGTCTAAATGCCGCTATGCTCATGACACCTGTTACACAAATGTTGATAACATCACATGAAAAAAACTAAACTTAAGTTTCTTTTTGATCAAAAAAGTGTTTTTCAATAAAAAAAATGCAAAAAACAGTGGCCTTTTATCGTGTCCTACCCTAGCCTACACTTCCACCTTAATATAGGTTGGAGTGGGTATACATTGCTTACATTATTGGTTCAGGAAATATGCCTATTGTTCAATATGGTCAAACAGTAGGCCTACCCTGTAAAATACTGTAGGCGAGTCAAGTTACTATTTTCTATTAATTTTAAAAGTGTGTTAATATTTTAACATTTCCCTTCTATGCGTTACATGTCATTAATAAAGTTCCCTGGTCATGCTATTTTAAATAAAGAAACAAATTTCAAAAATAAATTGTTTGAGTACCTATTAAGCCCGCAGGACCTATACAAACTTTAACTAAAACATAATTGTTAATAATATATCGACAAAATATTGCTAGTAATTTGAAATTCATTCATTTTTTTTTTTACACTTGAAGATCGTTAAGGATTAAAACCTAAATTAACCTACTTTAATACAAAAACTGAGATCAATGAATACCGCACCTTACAAGACAAAACTCTTGTTCAGCCAACGATTGTATCTTCGTCCTACAATTAAATCACAAATGTTTTTTTTAAATAAATATTTACTCCAAAAATAAGCAAGAGATTTCAATCAATTTGCTCGCCGCCATCATAAAATAAATATATATATATATAACTTGTGTTTATGAAACTTGCAGAACCGCCAAGCAAATTTCATTTAAGATTTTCACTATTTTAACCGAAAAATATGGCTTCATTCTATGGCAAAAAAACAAACAAAAACAACAAATAAATTTAAAAAAATATGTGTTAACATTTTAAATGATGCCCCCTACAGAATAAAATGGGAATGCACCATACTGCGAGTTGATGGGGGTCTTTGGAGAGGCGCACATGTAGAGAAAGTCGTCCGACTGAAGTTGTGTCCTGTTAAGTGTAGGTTCAGACGCAGATCGATGTATCTTGGGGAGCGACCGCAGCGAACTCTCCAAAGATGCCAGGATTTGTCGAAACAGTGGTCGATCCTCCCGTGTGAACTTGAGACAGTCTTCAGAGAGCCGTCGAAGCGCTTTAGGGGTGTCTGACCTGAGGTTATTGAGCTCTGGCCGGAGAAAACCTCGACCAACCATGAACAGGATCTGGTCCTTGTTGTTAACGGATGAGTATGGCAGCTGGCCGGCCAGGAGCTCATACAAAACCACCCCAAAGGCGTACACATCTGACTGGAAACTGTAAGGACTATCTTTCCTGCATTCGGATCACTTCCGGAGCCATCCACAGGATGGAACCTGTCGGCTGCTGAAACTGCTGAGATCCGGACCACCTTGTCTTGACGGTGGCCAGGCCAAAGTCCCCGATCTTGACCGTCAAGTCGTCGTGTAGGAATATGTTGTTGCTCTTCAAGTCTCGGTGAATGATGTTTTTGGCATGTAGATAATCCATGCCTTGAGCCGTCTGACGTCCAATCTCAATCAATGTCAACAGTTCAAACTTAGTCTCTATGACATGCAGATGTTTATAGAGGCTCGACCCCTCACACCATTGAGTAACAATGGCCAACTGTGGCTTGCTTACGCAGCCCATAAACAAGAGGATGTTTACATGCCGGGTTTTGCGCAAGACCGCCACTTCGTTCTTAAAAGCCTGAAGTTGGGCGGGGGTCGGATCCTTTACGTTAAGGGTCTTGACAGCGACAGGGCCGTGCCAGTGGCCCTTATAGACAGTCCCAAATGACCCAGATCCAATGCGAGGCCCCACCAATATCTCATCGGCCGGAATCTCCCAGTCCTCTATCGATTCCCGAGGGGTGCGAATCTTGTTGCCGCTCTCGTCAGCACTGCGGGCCCGAGGTCTCCACGGCCTCAGCGTGTTGGTAGGTGATGCCTGTGCGCTTTGACTGTGCGAGGGTTTGGTGGGACTGCTCCCTGGACTACAAGGGCCCAGGGCACCACCCCCACCTCCAGGGCCCGGTGGGGCTGGAGTTGAGCGTGCCGCAATGCGACTTGCAAACTCCTCAAGTGACGCTACATCCTGCTGGCTCACCAGGTTGAAGCAAACATTGGGGGCGGAGCTGGACCTCTCCCTGGTCCCCAGAGCCGGGGGGTGGGGGTGACGTCTGAGGATGGGTTGGGGCTGCGACACCGGAAGAGGCCGCCCAAACCCTGCGGGTGTCCCAGACGTCGCCGGATTCTGTGCCAACAAGATCTCAAAATAAGTGCTGTTCTCCATACGCACCTGTTGACACAGCGCCGGTACACCTGTGGCACAGCGTTGGTGGAACCTGTATCCGCAGGTCCTGCAGTAGAACCCCTGGAACAGGAGCCTGTTACAACACTCGCAGAACGCCAGGGAGAAGAAAGTCTTCCTCACAAAGTTGTGTGAGATGCTAGTGGTTATGGAAAACTTGTCGAGAATTTCAACACTGATCTCCTCTCCTTCCAAGGAGGAGATGTCTGCCTCCCACGGGATGGTCATCCTGCTGTGACCTTTGTAAACCACACACATCTCCGGTGTCAGTTTGCGGAGCTTCATGGCCTTGGACAGCGCCTCCCTGAGACTCTGCCCTGACCTTACCTGCACGGAGGTTCTTTGCTGGTTTGGGAGATGGGCGCGCACTACAGACTTGAGTGGGGACCTAGGCACGAACTTGGGCGAGCTGTCCCCTCCGGGCCCTTGCGGGCTGTCACCCCCACTATATTCACCCCCGGCGATGATCAACTCATGGAGCTCGTGCTCCTTGGACTCGAAGTCGTGCAGTTTGCTGGTGAGTTCCTGATACTCTGTCAGGTACATGGACGGCGGATGTTGGAAACCTGCGAACTTGGCGTTCAGGGCATCTATGTTCTCTCTCGTCAGACGGATCATGTTGCGGATGTTGTGTAACTCATCATCTTGTTCCACTGTCCGAGTCGGACTGTTGAGAGACAGAGTAGGGACCGTCCCGTTGAACCTGGACTCTTTAATGACCGCCATCTTAGTATTTACAACCACTGCCTACATACAATCTTCGGCTCTCACGTTAGAAAGTAGTTTTTCCACATTGCGTGGTATGGCCGATTTAAAAACAAGATGTGTTTCATAATGAAATAAACACTCACATGACACCCTATGATCAGAATAAATAGATTTAGTCTATTTTGAAACGTATCACATTATAGAGTTAACTTTATATCAAAATCATATAAAGTGTTTCCAACAAATTGCGTTTCAAGTGGTAGGTTTAGTGAACTAAATAAACAATTTGTTACCTAGTGGTAGTGTTACTAACTACGTAGACAGTGAGACCTAGTGACAGATTACACAACTTTTAATTTGGCAACCGTAAGATAAAACAAGGCTGTGCACTTATTCAATTGTTTTTAAAAATAAAATCACGTGTTTAGTTGAAAAAAAAAAACACCTTTTAAAAGTCTTGTAATAATAAACTACTGTAAGTAGTTTATGTATATCCTGGCTAAAAAAAAAGATAAAACAATGTAGAAATAAGAGAGAGTTGTACTTAACACGCGTAGAAGAAACGGCATCTCTAAAATAACATACAAAATAACACTTTAATACATACCTAATCACGCCGTTCCCTTGCGGGACAGGGAAGACACTGTGCATATAGGTCAGAAACCAACCACTTAATAGCCTACTTAAATTCATCCTCACTAAGTATCTCCAAACTTCCCTATTCTCATCTACTCCATTCGACTCAACAATATCCGTACTTGCTCTTTTATTCATAAAACTATAAATGTTTCTCTTTTAAAGACATTCACCTACAACATTTGGCCACGTCTTGCATGGCCTACCCCTTCATTTTGATCCATACACTCGTCATATATTTGATTTGTCACTCAATTCATACTAATCCTCTCAACATACCCAAACCACCATAAGACGCTTCTTCCACATTGACCTATTGTATTTCCTTTCACACCACACTCCTTCAGCGCCCATTCATTAATGATTCTGTCCATACGAGTTTTTCCGCATACATTTCTTAGAAATCTCATTCCAACCACCATGCTCTTGTTTCTCCTGACAAACCCAGCTTCTTAAACAGTAAACAATCTTGTCGTCAACATACATTTAAACACCACCTTCTTTGCCTCTGTTGAGCTTCCACTTGTTTCCAACATCTCAGTTGACAGATGTCTGGTCTCAGCATATGCAGCTTGTAGCGTTAAGATACATAGCTTCCCTGATAGCTCTGAAGGTGGTTATGCAGCTATTGTATACCTCCGTGTTATTTCATCTGGCAAAGTAAAGGTGTAACTCTTATTCGCTAAATCAAAGGTATCACCCATTAAACAAGTTTCACTTCCTCACTTGGAAATATGTGCAACGTTACTCTCGGCACGCGTGTTGCACTTGCTAATGGAAACATACTAGTTCTTTACAGACTCTACAGCCACATACATTGACCTGGATCCAATCTTCATCTCAACTGTGAAAAACATTTGTTGCCAATAGTGCGAGCAAGAGCCAAGACTTCACTTCCCCCGATTGGTGGCACCATATACCGTCGGAGCACAACCCAGCTGATTGAGCCTCTCGTGGGTTGTTTCCCTCTCAGCTTGTCGAGCACCCACTTTGGTGGGCAGGACCCTTGTGACTTAGGGAGGATTCAACCAATTGGACACAACTTCAAGAATTGCTTATTGAAGAGCGCAAAGCACTCACTCTGACTACAGTCGCCCCTGACATCAATATTTTGTATTTGTTAGCTAAGATTTCGTCTTTATCAAAAATAAGAAGCATAACAGATTATTGCTTCCATTATGTTTGTGATTCTTGCCCTGAACGTGTCAGACCCACCGCACCTTTGCGCGCTGATGAACTACATAAGGCTCTATTATTTTGGGTCAAACAAACCAAACAGATCGAATTTGCTGATTATATTGCTCGTATCCAATCTGTCATTTGAAGAAAAACATTCTATTCTACTCCCGAAGCAGAGTCGTCTCGTGGAAGTTATAATTGACCAATTGCACCTTGATCATCTACATCTAGGACCACACAACTTACAATCCTTACTTCAGCGTGAGTTCTGGATCATTTATGCACGCAACATAATCAGACTGCGGCTACGCAAATGTCTAAAATGTTTCAAGTTTCATCCAACCTTATCGACACCAGTCGTGGGAAGCCTCCCGGCTGCTCATGTTTCTCAAGCCAAACCCTTTCTGAAGACAGGTGTTGACTATGGGGGTCCATTCACAATCACAATGGCTTGAGTATGCAAACCTAGAACCTGTTTGGCCTATATTTGTCTATTTGCCTGCTTCTCCACGAAAGCCATTCACATATAACTGGCGTCAAACTTATCAACTGAAGCCTTTCTTGAGGCGTTTCGTAATTTTGTTGCACTTCAAGGACTTTGTTCAGATATGTTCAGTGACTGCGGAACTAATTTTGCTGGTGATAATAGACAGCTTTCCACTCTTCAAAGGTTTCTTACAGATTCTGGCAACCATGAAGTTTTTAGTAGGCGGCTCATTGACCACAACATCACCTGGCACTTTAATCCCCCCACAAATCCTCATTTTGGAGGACTTTGGGAAGTAGGGATACGATCAGTCAAGTCATTACTCATCAAAACTATTGGATCTCAGAAACTAACATATGAAGAGCTGTACAGTAGCCCCATGGCTTCTTTGGTGCTGACTGACAGCTAACAGCTGACGAATTTGAAAAGTTACCGGAATAAATTATGTATTCCTACGCTGAACCATATGATCTGCAAAAACATGTATTTAGCAGCTGTCACTTGTGTTATGGAACGTCGACATTTATCAAAATCTCATGTTTGATTTTTTGGACGGTTCACAATACTTTCTCTCTGAGGTAACGAGAGAACTTAAAAATAAACAAATTTATAAAATAACGATGGTATTTGAAAAAGAAAAAAAAGATTCAACATGAATGTCTACAAAATGACTGCGTCCAAAGTAAATATGGCTTAAAATTCACAAACGAGCAAAAATGAACTATAAAATATAGAGTTCTACAAAAAGGGAATCATGAACATTTATGTACTTATGAGCATTGTCTCTGACAAACCAAAAAGATACCATAGTATTATAATATTCGCATTTCGCCCTGGTTATGCTAATTCTTTAAACATTTCATGTTAACTTGATCTATGCAGTGACAAACATTCCTGTCTCTGGAGCATAGCTAATCAGTGTCGCCTGAATAATTGTTTTTAATTATTATAAATCCATAATCCTATAAGGGCCGGTCTTATGACTCCTGGACAAATATTTATATCTGTTGGTGGATAAGTTAAAAGTGCGTCTTATGACTCCAAGATAGCATTTATCTGCCAGATAAAATGTATTTATCCATCATATTTTTATCGGGAGGTTTCGCCTATCAGAATCTGTTTTTAGGTTAAAATCTTTGTTCACGTGTTTAGTAAGCATAGACCCGGGCTCTTTGTAAACGTTGTACCCAACTATTGACCACATTTTGGCAGAGACAGAAATTAATACTTGCAAGACATCTTAGCACGTGACGCCATCTGCTTACTCGCACTCGTTCAACCGCCATTGTTTAACAAATGTTGAGCGTTGTTTAAAAAAAAAAAAACTTGGTTCGCGTGTTAAGTACAGGCCCACCAGGTTCTAGCTATATATAAAGTTAGAAAATTTAAGTCACACTTATAAAAACTGACAAGCTATTTGTAGAGTTATAGTTATATAAGAACCAATTATTTAAATATGAGTACAATAAATGCAATTTTGTAAACGTTGTACCAAATTATTGCCCACATTTTGGCAGACACCTTAGATTCTGCGCCTATGCCACGCCATCTTTTTCCTCGCACTCGTTTAGCCGCCATTATTTAACAAATGTTGAGTGTTCTCGCCACTCGCTAGGTTGTAGCGGTAGCAGCAGGGTTTATACGCATGCGCGCACCAGTAAAAACAGTACCAACCTTGCATTTTCTGCATAAAAAATATTTATCCTACAGATAAATTCATAATAGGCCTACATGTAAAATATTAAAGTGGCTGATAACCTTAAACTGGTAACTAAAGTTTAACCTCCCGATAACAATATTTATGCAGTAGTCATAAGACCATGTATTAAGAGAACTCTTAGTTTCAAGTATAGTTAATTATCAAATAAAAAAATAAAGTTATCCAATATTTTTTATACTTTTGGATTTTTTTATTATTATTTGGCTCACCTAATGTATCTAACCCCAGAGAAATACAAAAATCCCAATTTTTATATTTTTATCTGCAGCAGCTTTTAAGTTATGACCCTCTTAAATCTAAAAAAAAATTACAATTTTCTGCTGATATCAATTACAAAATAAGTGATTAGGCCTATCCAAAATAGAAGGCCGGGGAAAAATATAGTGGTGAAGCTTATTCAAATGCCTTCATAAGATACAAAATATTACTAGTTTTGTTTGGTTTATAATTTAAAAGTCATGCAATAAAATGGTTGCCCTCTATTTTCCTAAAACCCACTTTTTCTTTCTTTTAAAAAAAAATCACATTAAATTATGCCTACTGGATATATTTTAGCATCATTCGTTGGAAAGTTTTATCATGAGATTGTGTGTTTGTCAATTTTTTAAATAAATCATGAAAATGAAAAACCACTAGCATAAAAGGATAATTTCAATTCCTTTGGATCTCAAAAGTATTAAAAATAAAAGCTTATTGAAATGTATACTTGTACTTTTCTGCAAGTTAGTAATATTGTCACCATTTCTTCTTTCATGTTAACAACATCAACCATCCTTTGAAAGGTATTTTGAAGAGCTGTGGTTGCTGTGTCCATCTCTTCACCGCAAATGTAGTAAATAAATGCAGCCGGTGGTATGTCTGGGTTCCACCAGGGTCAGGATTTGGCAGACCAGCACTTAAGTTCATAAGCAAGAGTGATACTAAGCACAACTAAAGTAAAAGTCAAGTAGAAGACACCTAGATTTGTTTGCTAGGACGATCGAGCGGCTTAGTTCCAAGAATTGATGCGATAAAGTTTGCTGCAGAGAAGTCAAGCAGAAATCATACAGAATTTTAGTCCTGAGCAGGCTTTGGCTGTACTTAGCTCATACTTTGATATTGCTTTGTTTTCATGACAATATGGCGGGCCTAGATTATCTAGATTTCAATAAAACTACTCAATTAATATACATCCCTATAATATAACAGATCCAAATGAAAGTCCGATGAAATTATACAATGATCAAACCTCACGCACATTTTAGAAATTACTGGTGGTTAATATATTCCTGATTATTTCTTCCTCTGCTGTTTTATTTGCTTGGCTGCCATAGTTTTTTTTATCATATTATTCTTGATCTGTTCCAATAAATAGATTCACTCGTTTACACTGAAAACTCTGTTTTTCATCATTTTAACAAATCCTTGGCTTGACTGGTGTGTCAGTTGTGCTTAGCATCATTCTTGCCTACTACCCTAGAGTTTATCTTCAAAGTTCTCAATGGGTATTTAAAGGATGGTGCAGGAACTTCACTTCCGCCTTCTCGGTTGTCTCTCGTTCTTGGTCAAAACAACAAGCCACTAACAAGCAACTTCCTAAAAGAAGAAACCAAAAAAACACGTCTCTGGTAGGTTTGAAATGGGCAACAATTGAAAGGTGTACACGTGACTTCTTGGATCAACATAGTATCACAACACACAACATATCGGCAACTTCATAATACAATAACGTTGTAATTTCAAACTTCGCCTTAATCTTTGAGATGAAAAAATAAACTCTTGTTTGTGGCCCTTCAGACAATTTTCTTAAACATTTGGACTTGAAATATTTTCAATCAGTTTTATATAATGTGTTTTGAATCATATTTCTTGGGCTTTTGAGTATATTTGAAACTTAAGAGAACTTTTAACTTTATTTCTCGGTAAAATTAAGATATTTGCGCTTTCCTAATTAGTTATGATTTGCCATCTTTCTTGGTTTTTCCCATTAGGTATTAATGATTTGTTAGGATATTTAAGTGTGGAATTGAAAGTTAGTTAATTTATATTGATTACTTGCGTATGGTATTTATCTTGTTGACTTTTCCCTATGAAAGACTTATTTGAATTTTTAATATGTTAATTATTGTATACTCAAGTTGGTTGTATTAATTTCTTTTTGGGATCTTTCCACCAAAGTCCCATAAAGTATAGTGTCAAATGAGACTACGGGACTTTACATCTTAGGGGTACCATTTTGTATATTAAGATCGTTGAAGTCTTTGATAATTACTTCCCGAGAAAAGGCCAATATTATAATTTGTTGTTATCTAAAACTGTCCCTGCTAGGATTTTCTGTGATATAATTATTTTGCTTGTATTGTTGTGTATTTTCAGACTTTAAGTTAATCTATAATACGTTTGAATTAGTCTATCACTACCCTCCTGTCAGCTAATATTTTTATATAATTCTGTTAAATTGTCTCTACATATATTTTTGTTTATAAGTAATTGGTCCCCCCACCCCTTTAATTCATAAATTGTTTTACATTACTTTATCAAAGAGTTAAGAAGGTAATATAAGTAGACCGTCTCAAATATTGATCACAACTGGGCACCTCATAACCAATAGATTTCAACAGTGTAGAAGATATTTTAGAGCAATAATTAATATGTTTATGATGAAAACTATCCTAACTTAAATCAACCTCTCAAACAGCAATAAATAATAATAATAATAATAATATTTAGCACCACGTTCTTACTACCCGTTCGGGTTATACGCTTTAAGTACTAATTACTCTAAATGGATTAGGAATTGGGAAGGTTGAATTAGAGGAAGTGAATCCGCATTTGCGTGGAGGGAGAGTGGAAAACCATTTAGCAAAAACCACCCCCAGTTCACCCGACCAAGATTCGAACCTCGATCTCCCCGTCCTCAGCAGTCGAGCATAACACGACTAAGCGCGTTAGCCAACTACGCCACCGAGGCGGGTGGCAATAAATAAAAATAAAAATTTCAATAATAATGTAATGAGGGTAAAAGTATGTATATATATATATATATATATATTTTATATGAAAGGCAAAGCTTGGGAAATTAATTATTATAACTACGGAGATCTGCCGTATCTGAATCATATGTAATTACAATGAAAAATGACACCCAGACATGGGAATCAAACTCGGGACCTTAGGCTTGGATTGTATCGTTCCTGTGCTCAGCGTCAGTCCTCATTCTTAGAAAAGAATCCAGTGCTAACCACCCAAATAGTGCCAATGTTGGCTTCACGAATAAAAGTGGAATGGAATTTAGTTTTACAATAATAAATTATTATTAAACAATAAAAAGTGAGATATCAAATTATGTAATTATTATAGCTAATGCACATCTTAATTTAAACTTGGTTGTATAACAAGGATAAATGATTAATTAAATAGTTAAAAAACATAATTAAGGAATAAAAATCTATAACTAAACAATATTTATTTGGAAAGAATTATTGCTGCTACCAGAGTTAAAACCAAATGTTGGTTTGTGAGCTTAGGGCTGCTGGCAGAATAGGGAGAAAGAAGCTCATCGAAAATTTCAATTGGGAGCATGTCTGTAAAGTACCACAGTAAAACTTTATAACAAATACCAACCATTAGAGACAATTTAAATTTTTAATTTGGGTGAAACTGGTTCTCCCGTACTCTAACGGCAAGTGCTGCTCCTGGTAGTCAAATTAATCATTCCAGAGCTTCATATAAAGGTTCTCAACCACTATTCACGTAACATTGTTATGGTAACAAGCCATGGTTGACATGTTACATTGCTAAGGTAACAAGACATAATTCACATATTACATTGCTATGGTAATAATACATAATTCATGTTACATCACTTTGATAACAAACCATAATTAATGTGTTACAATGCTATGGTAACAATACATTTCATATGTTACATTACTATGGTAACAAGACATATTTCATATGTTACATTGCTTTGGTAACAAGTCATAATTCATATGTTAGATCACTATGGTAATAACCCATTATTCTCATGTTACATTGCTATGGTAACAAGACATAATTTACATGTTACATTGCTATGGTAACAAGACATAATTCACATATTGCATTGCTATGGTAACAAGACATTTCACATGTTACATTGCTATGGTAACAAGACATAATTCACATGTTACTTTGCTATAGTAACAAGGCGTGCACAAATATACAAATATTATCCTTAGCTTAGTTGGTAGTCTCCCTCCCGATCTTCGGAGTCCCTGGTTCAATTCCTGTTTAGAGCTGTTAAAGTTGGTTTTTTCCCTTTCATTGTTGTGTTCTGGAGTCTTGTTGGTGTACCGCGGCCTTGTGCATTCCAGAATAAAGTTCTTGTTGGGGTTCATGGTACCAGCTACTGGGAGTTTTATTCTCAAGAGGCCAGGGTTCAAACCCATGATAAGGTAGTTGAGTAAAAAGTTTTAATTACTTATAACTTGATTTTTTAAATGGAAATTTGGGGAATCTTTTAGAAAACAAAAATAAATCTTCTCACGACCAACATCAATAACATGTTACCATATTATTATTATTATTGTAATTTTTAAGTATTGATAATATCTATCAAAAGTGACTGCTGCAAATCAAATGACTTGACATATCAACAAATTGGGGTGTACCTTTATTGAATGAAGTTACTTGTCCCTAGAGCCTCAACGTACCTGCCTCCCTAAAGCCTCAATATTCCTGACTCCCTGGAGCCTCAATGTCCCTGCCTCCTTAGAGCCTCGACATTTTTGTCTCCCTAGAGCCTCAATGTCCCTGCCTCCCTAAAGCCTCAATGTTCCTGACTCCCTGGAGCCTCAATGTCCCTGCCTCCTTAGAGCCTCGACATTTTTGTCTCTCTATAGCCTCAATGTCCCTGTCTCCCTAGAGCCTCGACATTCCTGGCTCCACCCTGGTTGTAATGTCTCGAGGCACCTCGAAGGAGAGGTCTCCCAGAACAAAGGCAAGCACAGCCCAGAAGGCTGCAGCTTGATCCAGCTCTGCTGTGTCCAGCACGGCGATACTGTCCGCAGAGGTGTGGTGAACTGTGAAATACTGCTGGTTGCGTGTCAGCAGGCAGGCTGAGGGAACGCCTTGGGCAACAAGTACGTCCAGGTCTGGGCCTCCAAGCATAGGGACCTCCAACACTGTGGCGTTCAATGGTGTCATCAGCCTGCAGATCAACAAGGATATTATCACTCTCATAGTGTCTGATGGAAGGCACACTTCTCTTTGAGGTCAGATCAACAAGGACATTATCACTCTCATAGTGTCTGATGGAAGGCACACTCCTCTTTGAGGTCAGATCAACAAGGACATTATCACTCTCATAGTGTCTGATGGAAGGCACACTTCTCTTTGAGGTCAGAGCAACAAGGACAATATCACTATCATAGTGTCTAATGGAAGGCACACTTCTCTTTGAGGTCAGAGCAACAAGAACAATATCACTATCATAGTGTCTAATGGAAGACACACTTCTCTTTGAGGTCAGAGCAACAAGAACAATATCACTATCATAGTGTCTGATGGAAGGCACACTTCTCTTTGAGGTCAGAGCAACAAGGACATTATCACTCTCATAGTGTCTAATGGAAGGCACACTTCTCTTTGAGGTCAGAGCAATAAGGACATAAGCACTCATAGTACCTGGTGGAAGGCACACTTCTCTTTGAGGTCAGAGCAACAAGGACAATATCTACTATCATAGTGTCTAATGGAAGGCACACTTCTCTTTGAGGTCAGAGCAACAAGAACAATATCACTATCATAGTGTCTAATGGAAGGCACACTTCTCTTTGAGATCAGAGCAACAAGAACAATATCACTATCATAGTGTCTAATGGAAGGCACACTTCTATATGAGGTCAGAGCAACAAGAACAATATCACTATCATAGTGCTGAATGGAAGGCACACTTATAGAATCAAAGGAAAGAGAATGTGCCCATTATCAGAGCATTGTTTCAATGTAATCAATTAATTTTCATATCAAAACTAAAACTTGTTTTGAAAACACATTTTGTAAATTAGTGCATATTAAAATAAATATTTTACAAAAATATTATATTTCTTTTAGCACCACATCTTACTATCGGTTGGGTTGTACAGATTATGTATTAGCTATAATAATATATTAAGGGGAAAGGATGTTGAATTTAGAGGAAGTGTACTCTCATTTGCATGGCGGGGAGAGGGAAACTATTGAGGAAAAACCACCTTCAATACACCTAAATGAGATTTGAACACCAGTATACCTGTCATCGGCAGTACATTTTATTGCGAGAGTGGTGTCTTGGACCACGTTACCAACAGAGCGGGTCAACCTCTTGTTATTATTATTATTAGCATCGCGTCTTACTACCCGTTCGGGTTATACACACTTACACTAATGTGTAATGATAGGGTGATTGTGAGACGAAATGGAGGACCTACAGTTTAACGTGGAATCCGAACCACGGTGGAGGCCTGGCATTCCCCACATTCACAAGATGTCTTGTCAGAGGTGAAGGAAGGGTTTGGTAATCAGATAAATCTATGCCGGGACCGAGGATTGAACCCCGGCCGCCAGCATAGAAGTCTGACACCTTACCCCTAGACCGCCAGGTCACCCTACCTCTTGTTAATTTTGCCTCTAGCGGCTCTGTTTGATATGAAGCAATTGTTACAATTGGTATATACACTACCGAACATGTGATGTGAAACTCACTGCAGCACGTGTCGAAGAATGCACTGCGCCCGTTCGGAGCCTGTGAACCCCAGACCACGCGGTGAAAACACCCCTTCATCGGACTCGAGCGCAAACACAAAGTCCCTCAACTCGGCTGCGTGGTCGCGGTAATACTGGTTGGAGCCCAAGGTGCCAAACTCCTCTCCCGTGAACATGGCTACTCTGTCGACACATCCATAATGCACTACAATCTGCTTCACTTAAACTACTTTCTTAGCTTTTTAAAATCTGCCCTCCACATCCTGTACCCTCGGATTACATGATTAATGTTGCCAACAAGTTTAACTTTTGTACCCTAAGATTGTTGAGTTCAAACACCATCAAATATTATGTACAGTCCAGCCAGCGTAGGTGAGGTGGTAATTTACAGTTATCAAATGAGTTTGATTGCAAATGAAAGTCACTAATATGGGAATAATTATTTTATTAATAATAGTAAATTATCAATCAAAAGTGGTGATATGAGTGCAACCTCCTTCCTAGCCCAAAATAACTTGAAAGTGCAAAATGTAACAAAAAACAAAAGCATAATCAGAGTGGAGTGCATGAGTCGAACAGAGTAAAAATTATCTGAGAACAAATGATTGTTACTCAGCGACTTGCAACCCACCTGGTTGCGAAAATTAAATAACTGCCGTTCTCATTAGTTTACAGTAGAAGTGATGCATTTTCATACCTTAGAATGTTCAAAGATAGGAAAAGACAGGGATACCAAAATTATTATTATTAGCACCGCGTCTTACTTTCCGTTTGGGTTATATGCACTTACGCTAATGTGCAATGGTAGGGTGATTGTGAGATGAAATGGAGGACCTACAGTTTAACGTGGAATCCAAACCATGGTGGAGGCCTGGCATTCCCCACATTCACAAGATGTCTTGTCAGAGGTGAAGGAAGGGTTTGGTAATCAGGTAAATATGTGCTGGGACCGAGGATTGAACCCCAGCCACCAGCACAGAAGTCTGACACCTTACCCCTAGACCGCCAGGTCACCCAATAAGTGCATGTAAAACTTGGCATAATGGCCTAACTCATTTATTATAATTAGCAATCATTAAGTTTTAACTTGATTCATCCTAAACAAATCTTGTATTATAGTAGTTTGTATTGAAATATATCTCCATATTAGAGTCTTTGCTAACTTATTTTCCTTCAAAGGCTATCAATCATGATAATGAAAGTTTAAAAGTATATTTCCATTTTAAAGTCATTGGAAAACTATTCTCAAGCAAGAAACACGAGAGTTCTAAAAGTATATTTCAACTTTAGAATCTTTGGCAAAATATTCTCCTTAAATATAACCAAATAACAAAGTGAAAGTTTATTAGTCTATTTCCACATCAAAGTCTTTGGAAAAATATTATCATATCACATCAAGTCTTCCAACGAAGCATCTTTCCAAAAAGTGTTATTTAAAATTTTAAATATTATGTCCAAAAAGAATTTTGAAAAATATAAATGTAAGTTTAATAATTACTTCCACTATTTCAAACTGAACAAGTCCCAAGAGAGCTCTTCACTTGGCCGAACAACACATTATATGCTATCCCCAAAGGGCGGGAGGTTAAAAATCTCGTGGGGGTAACACACACAATGTATGGATGGGGTAACACACACAATGTATGGATGGAGAACATTGGAGAAGTCACATAAACAATTATCGAAGCATCTCCATCTATCTCCGTGTCTGTGGAACCTTTTCCCTGGTTCCGCTGATGCTAGCACCTACTGGTGGCTGACCTTGGGAACGCTTAGTTTGCAGCTTAGTGTTGACGTGTGGGACCGGCGGTGTTGAGCGTGTTACATTGCTGGTCAAATAGGGCGGCCATGGTGAGTAGATTACTTTGCTATGTTGTTTATTCCTTTGGACCGAGGAACGATGGTACAATAGTTTCTAATAATACTTTCTTAAGAGTTACTGTATAACTGTATTTTTCTAAACTTAATGAAATGGCAAAAATTATTAATACAAAAATAGTATTACATTCATAATCGTATCTTATTGTAACTAGCCAATATAAAATACATAATTTTTATTTTGTAAACAGATGCGCACAAACACAACCAAAGATGGTTTGTATGACATCATCAACCACCCTCATTTCGTCCGGTTGGCCATCTTGATTTATGAAGCGAGCACAAACTTTTAAAAATCTTAGTTTGTAAAGCATTTTAAGTGGACCACAGATGCTGTTTCCATAAAAAAGAAACATACAAAAAGTTATTTTCAAAATTTTGTGTTTCAATAATGTTATAACGCTTAAAACAAAAACATAATTTAAAATAAATTATTTGTTGTGAAAGTTTTGACAGCCAAAAGTGACAACAAACAATTCAAAGGGTTCTAGTAAGATATATTTGGAGGAAGTGTACCCATATTTGTGTGGAGGTAGAGAGAAAAAAAACTATTTTGAAAAATAAACCACAGTACACCCAAGCGAGATTCAAACCTCAATCTTGTCATCAGCAGGCCAGTTTACTGCGAGAGTGACAGCCTTTAGACCGTGGGAGCACAGAAGAAGGTTACATGAGTTGAGTTTGTAACGGTCAGTCAGCTACCTACACTCCTAAGCTGGATGAACTGTACATGCTCCTCGTCGTACCACCCTTCTGAGATGAGATCGCATTTAGAAGAAGTGTATTCGCATTTACATAGAGGGAGATTGGGATTCCATTTTAGATAAGAAAAGACCTCAGTATGTTCGACCAGAATTCAAACCCAAAACTCCTTGACTCTGGAAAAATAGACTAGATGAGATTGATGCCCTAATCTGCACGCCCACCAATACGGGTGAAATTTCATTAACCTTCAGGAGGATTCTAAGAAGCAAGGATGTAGCTTTGAGTCACCTTAAGGTCCTACGAGGTCTGAGTCCTAGCCTCTTGAGACCAACCAGGGCCCCCCATGCTATCATCAGCCCCCCTCCGTCGTCCACTGCGCCTTGCCCGATGTCCCAGCTGTCAATGTGTGCAGAGATCAATACCACCTTTTCGGAGAGACTCGCACCAGGGAGATCTGCCACCACATTGTTTGATGTCTTGTTCTGAATGGTGTGTGCCCCCATCTGCAACTGGATGACAAGCTTCTTGCCTGCGGACAGTTCAACGTGAACAATGAGGCCACAAGAGTGATGTGGTGATGCAAGTGAGTGATGTAGGTGTTGTCCCCTCACCTCGCCGGTACAATCTGTGAAGCAGGTCTGCATGCTCTGTGGCCAGGCAAGCCCCCGGGATCTTTGGGACCCCTTTCTGGTAGTACATGAGCCCTGTGTGGGGTGTCAGCAGAGAGTGGTTGGTCACCGAGCGTATGAGGGCGGCGACACCCCCCGCCTTAGCTGCGGCGATGGCCCCATTGAGCCGATACGACACACTGTCGTCATACGAGATGAACTCTTGGTTGAACACAACAATCTTACCAGATGCCTGCAATGTGATCAGGTTAGTTTACAAGTGTGTTTATAGTGTTGAAGTACCAAGTCAGTCGGTATTCCAATAGTGATCCCCTGGCAACCCACAATCAGCGGATAATCCCCAGAAGACCCTCAGGCAACCAGTAGTCCCCTGGAGACCTCCAGCCAGCCAGTAATCCCCTGGAGATCTTCAATCAGAGATTAATCCCTGGAAGACCCTCAGGTAGCCAGTAGTTCCCTGGAGACCCCTAATCAGTCAGTAATCCCCTGGATATCTCCAGTCAGCCAGTAATCCCCTGGAGACTCCCCAGTCAGCCAGTAATCCCCTGAAGACCCTCAGTCAAACAGTAGTCCCCTGGATATCTCCAGTCAGCTAGTAATCCCCTGGAGACTCCCCAGTCAGCCAGTAATCCCCTGAAGACCCTCAGTAATCCAGTAATTCTTTGAAGACCCTCAGTCGAACAGTAATCCCCTGGAAACTCCTATAGATTCCACCAGGTGATACTCCAGATGTTCCACCTTACCTTATCCCCGAGTGCCTCCAACTCCTTGAAGCTGCGGACTACAATAGTTTCTGCCCGTATAGGTCCGTCAGGGGTACCAACAGAGTCTCCTAGACCAACCATGGACAACCTCTGCAGCCGTGGCCTCAGTAGAGTAGCAGACTCTGTGCCTCTGACACACAGATATCAAGTTCAGGGTTAGGAGGGTAGAGCTACATTTCAGGGTTAGAGGAGTGTAGAGCCAGAATTCAGTGTTAGAAGAACGTAGAGCCACAGTTCAGGGGCCAGGAAGAGAGGTGAGGTTGACAGTACCATGTCGTGCGGCTCCCTGAGAATCGTTAAAGTTGAACTCTAAATAATAATAATAATAATATTTAGCACCGCGTCTTACTACCCGTTCGGGTTATACGCTTTAAGTACTAATTACTCTAATGGATTAGGACTTGGGAAGGTTGAATTAGAGGAAGTGAACCCACATTTGCGTGGAGGGAGAGTGGAAAATCATTTAGGAAAAACCACCCCCAGTTCACCCGACCGAGATTCGAACCTCGATCTCCCCGTCCTCAGCGGTCGAGCTTCAACACGACAAGCGCGTAAGCCAACTACGCCACCGAGGCGGGTTTGAACTCTAAAGAATGAGTATATTTGGCTAGGTATTTACTCACTGATGGCCTCAGTATGAGCTTTGGTCTTCTCCCAAATCCATGGCCATTGGTGGTTCAGTCAATTGTTTCAAATAAAACACTTACATTCACCTGTCCTGAACAATAGGTGACCTTGTCCTTTAACCAGGGGTACAGGGAACATATCGAGTTTCATTCTCTTACCACTGTGCCCTCTAGCAACCACATGCAATCATCTTATACAAGTTAGATCATTTTGTTTTATAGTACATTCTGCAACTAGATAGAATCATTTCATACAATCATACATTCTGCAACAAGGGTGGATCATTCTGTCCGATCGTATGTTCTGTCACTACGCTGGACCATTAAGTCCAATGATATGTTCTGTCCCTATGCTGGATCATTCAGTCCGATCATATGTTCTGTCACTATGCTGGACCATTAAGTCCAATGATATGTTCTGTCCCTATGCTGGATCATTCAGTCCAATCATATGTTCTGTCACTATGCTGGACCATTAAGTCCAATGATATGTTCTGTCCCTATGCTGAATCATTCAGTCCAATCATATGTTCTGTCACTACGCTGGACCATTAAGTCCAATGATATGTTCTGTCCCTATGCCGGATCATTCAGTCCGATCATATGTTCTGTCACTATGCTGGACCATTAAGTCCAATGATATGTTCTGTCCCTATACTGAATCATTCAGTCCAATCATATGTTCTGTCACTATGTTGGATCATTCTGTACAATCATACGTTCTGCCAGTAGGTTGTATCATTAGATTATATCATTCCTTGCAACCATAAGTGCTGTCAATAGATTGTAAAGTTCTAGCAGGATACAGGATCAATTTGGTTAAAACATTCAATGTCTGTATTACTGTCTTTATTATTAGTCATAAGAAAACTCCTCGAGTAGATCAAAATGTATGTTTAGTGATCATAAAGACTGTCTTATGGTGATCTTTAACAAGGGCACAGACAAATATACACCAGACCCAAATCCTCCAGATTAAAATGGCTGCGGTCCATGGGAAAGATTGTTCCTTCAACAAGGGTATCGCTAGGTGCCATCAAGAGGCTTTTTTTAAAAAAAAAAAAAGAAAAAATCATTTTAAAAATAGTTTCACTCGAAGAAGTACACAAATATTGTTCTCGAGTCAATTGGCTAACTTCCACAAAGATAGGTTCAGGTAGTAACCCAAACCCCTCTTCACATAATCCTAACAAAGAGCTTACACAGACTGAACATGTAAAAAGTTAGTGGTTTTAACACGCAAAAACATTAGTAAACCCCAGTGTTGTTAGACTCAGCCTGACTCAAGGGGCGTAAGTCTGAGGATTTGATGTATCCTTGTCTGCGGACCAGGGATGTGGCTATGAGCAACTTTACTAGACTATATACATTACATTTACATAAACCCTATGCACAACTTACCTCACCCAAACGGGTATATTCACCGGCTCCATACGGACGTTTGAGAAGTTTTGCCTCGTCAAACCCCTGTAGACGTGAGTTACAGCCCTCCTTAACCCGCTAGAACCCAACATCCTCGGTCCGTAGCTATCAACAAAGTTGTTCAAGTTCTTGTATGTCCTTCCCCTCATGTCACCACTCAAAAAGAAATCTATGATCTTCCTTGCGATCGGTTTGTATTCCTCGATCTCTCTAGCATGCTCCACCAGGATCGGGCATTCGGACCGCCCCTCCTGTACCGATGGGGTTTGTGAGCCCGTCAACATCGCGCATACAAGGATAGCCGTCAGCACGACGCTACAAGACTTTGTGACTGACATCAGCTATGGAGGTTATAAACTGCCCGAGATGTTTATTGTCACACCTCAAATACACATTTTAATGAAAGCGACCAAAAAAATCTAATTATTTTTAAGAATGAACTTAATTTTTATGTCCCTGTTCCTCGTATAGCAAACCTCCAGACGGCCGGTCGACTCGAGACTGAAAGGCATAACAAAAACAAGTCACACAACTTCTGTGCCAAATATAGTTTGGCTTAAACGGTGGATAAGGTTCAAAATTACAAGTTTTATACTAGAATTTGGAAACCTTTATGAGCCAAGTCGATCAACACCTTTTAATTTTGAGGTCTGTAAATTGTGGAAATAATTTAGAGTGAAATTGTGTAGAAATTCGATGTTAAGTTTAAATTAGATCTTGTTCAGTTGAATTCCCAAACTTTATATATTTTATTACATGAATGTTTTATTTAGAGTTTTATAGATATTCCATTTATGAGAGTGACGTAATTTTTAAGACTTTTCTTGGTAAAACCACCAAATTACATATTTTTTTTTTTACCAGACATTTATTCCCTCACAGATCATCATTAACAGTTAACATAATCAAATGAACAGGAAAATTGGCTTCGGGCTAAACACACAAATAAAGTCAAATTAACTAATCAATGCTCTTTAATCTTGACATTTCTTTTTATAATCACATAAAAAATAAACCAATTATTTTGTTGACTAGTTTTTAAAATCTGAGTTTCATCTTTAAACAATAAACATACAGAAATCTCATTTTACTTTTATTTTATACACACACACACACACACATACATACATATAAAAAAATAAAAATTTAACAATAGGATCAATTAGACTGAAAATAAATGCTATTATAAATGGCAACACGAAGTAAATTACAAACACGGGGAAGCCGCCGTAAAAATTAAATAGATGCCGTTAAAATAATATCAAAGAGATTAAATCTATTATAATCAAACTTCCCCGCAAAGTGCTAGACTCTGCCCTTTACTACCATATAACAGCAAGGTTGTGAGCATGAAACAAACTATAGGATCATGTCAAGAGCTTGACATCAACCACAATTATTTTGAACTTGTGCGCAGTTTCTTCTCGACTCAAGAGTTCATGGGAGTTCAGAATATACGTAATTGGAAAATTTTGTGGTAAGTTCATAAACTTTGAATGTTGTACGTTTGTTTTAACCTCGTCTTTTTATCTGTACCGCATATTACTACCAGTTCAAATTATATGTGTATGTACTAATTACAATAAATTATGGAGGAGGAAGTTTGAATTAAGAGGAAGTGTACCCGCATTTGCACGGAGAGAGAGAGAGTGTAAAAACATTTTGGAAACAACTCGGTACACCCGACCGGGATTCAAACCTCAATATCCCTGTTATCGGCTGTCTAGTCTACTGCGAGAGTAGCGCATTAGAGCGTGTGGCCGTGGATCCGGGTTTGAGCCTTGTTGATCAACAAACAGTTGACTAATTCCTAGGGAGATCGTACTTCGAATCCTGATTAGGTGTATTGAGGGTGGATTTTCCTAAATGTTATCCCCCTCTACCTCCACACAAATGTGGGTGAACCTGCTCTAAATTCAACCTTTATATTCCTTATAAAATCACCGTAATTAGTACATAGAGGTACAACCCTCCAAGGATAGGAAGACGCGGTGAGTTTCTCCGATAGTTTGCCTATTTGAATGTGGTTTGTGATAGTTTATGTCACGAGTAGTTGTTCTATATGGCAGTGAACCCGGAGTGTCTGAGGAAACATTACATTATAGTGACTATAACTAACACCTGGATCATCAAAACAAAATATACAAAATAAAAACAAGAGTCTGAAATCAGTCTAATGGCTTCCCCTCGAGTCGGATAGCAAGACCAAATGATAGAATGGTATTGCTATTCAAATAGTGGACTCAAAAGTAAAGATTAATATTATCAATTACAAATAATACTCAGCCTTGGCTAAATAAAACAAAAAAATTGTTTAGTATAGCTTGGTGTGCTGCAGGACGCTTAAGCCTACCTCTGCACCCAGTAACAATGTCTTCCTAGGTCCACACTTTATTGCAACAGTGTGTACACAGAGTAAACCACTATCGCGTTATAAAAAAAAATTGGTTCTTGTATCGCTCTTTTTCTGAACACAAACATGTTTTTAAAATGTCAAAAGCAATTCGACCCAACAAAGCTATAGGGTTTACAAAATACTAATTCCAATCATATTTTATAGCTCTAACAATAAATTTATTTACTGTGTCAATATCTTTATCAATAGTGATAAATAAGGCTAAATAATTACATGCCCATTAAAAGTATTAACAACAATAATATCCTATTAACACAAAGATAAACATCAAATCTAATTAATAAAATTACGTATAAAAACAATGTAAAGTTTACAAAATGGAAGCAAAAAATTATATATAGGCGAGTTAATTGCATCCTCCACAAACATTGATAGTTGAGAGCCATTTTACGACTCGAAAATAGTATTATTACACAAATAGATTGCGCGCCAACCATTACTGGCTTAGACTGATCCAAGTGTTGATACTTGAGACATACTCGACATTCATTGACTATTACACATGGAACACCCTGAGATTCACTCCACCAAGAGAGTCTTGAGCCAGGACTACCCTTATGGGTGTGCAAACTGTATGGCCGCGCAGGGCTCCGTGCTTGCTTAGGTGACGGAGGGGGGAAAACCAGTTGGGTTGGGAAATTTTTAATCGAACGCTAATAGAATAGGCTCCCTGCATAGGTAATTTAACAAATAGTCAGAATGTAGAGACAATTAATATCAACATAATAACGTGAGTTGTTTTATTTAACGAGTGAAGCGAGTTCTCAGTTTTAACTCCACCTATTTGCATTTGTCTGTTTGTGGTGAATATGTCTTGCAATAGCTTTAGAACGCATTAACCGATTTAATTCGAACTTTGCCCAATTGTTCTTTGTACCTTCATACAGATCAAGTTCGTGGGTAAGAAGAAAGGGTTGCGGGTAAATGCACCCTTATATTCATAAAACATGACTTCTAGCATTAATTATTACATGTATTTACCTTTTAGGTCATCTCATGACATCTTATACAGCTGAAAATTAGTAAATAAGTGCAAAATGCTGTAATTATATTAAACAAAAATTAAGTTTTTTAACTTTTTAACAGATAACTGGGGGCCCTGTGTTCGCTAAGAGCATCCTTGTCTTGAACACGCTAATATGAAGCATATAACTGGATAGATTGACAATAAATCTAAATTTTGTTTCGAGTTCAAGATTGTATCCTCGAAAACGAGATCATCTTTATGATAAATGGTGTGACTTATTTAAACATGTTTACATTCTACTTAGAATTATGTAGACAATGAGTACATTTTTATTAATTGTTTTGTACCCAAATACCCCACTGTGAATTGTAAGTTGTTCTGAACTACTCTGTCTACTAGATCTACCAGTCTGACACTTGTTTGACAACCAAAGATTGGCGAATATCGAACCCAAACACTTTCAAATAACACGCTTTTATATTCATATTCATGAACAATACAGTTTAATAAGAGTACAGTGCTTTATGGTTATAGTACTGTTAAATATAGCAGTCAGATCTAGCACAGGAGAAAGTAAAGTAGTCAGATCTAGTGCAGGAGAAAGTATAACAGTCAGATATAATGCAGGAGAAAGTATAATAGTCAAATCTAGTGCAGGAGAAAGTATAACAGTCAGATATAGTGCAGGAGAAAGTATAATAGTCAAATCTAGTGCAGGAGAAAGTATAGGTCAGAACTAGTGCAGGAGAAAGTATAAAGTATAACAGTCAGAACTAGTGCAGGAGAAAGTAAAGTAGTCATATCTAGTGCAGGAGAAAGTATAACAGTCAGATATAGTGCAGGAGAAAGTATAATAGTCAGATATAGTGCAGGAGAAAGTATAATAGTCAGATCTAGTGCAGGAGAAAGTATAACAGTCAGAACTAGTGCAGGAGAAAGTATAACAGTCAGATATAGTGCAGGAGAAAGTGTAACAAATCTAGCACAGTAGAAAGTAAAGTAGTCAGATCTAGTGCAGGAGAAAGTATAACAGTCAGATATAATGCAGGAGAAAGTATAATAGTCAGATCTAGTGCAGGAGAAAGTATAACAGTCAGAACTAGTGCAGGAGAAAGTATAACAGTCAGATATAGTGCAGGAGAAAGTGTAACAAATCTAGCACAGGAGAAAGTAAAGCAGTCGGATATAGCGCAGGAGAAAGTTTAGCAGTAAAATATTGTGCAAGTCCAAGAGTAGCAATCAATCTAGCGCAGGTGCGAGTATTTTGGTAAGATATAGTCAGGTGCCTTGCTGAGTAAAAGACTGTGTTGTGACCCCAAGTAAGAGGCAAGTCAAGTTTTCCGAGCCTACAAATTGGCCGTCACAATCAAGTTGTATTTCAGGAGAAGGACTTGTAATAATTTAAAACTGCTCAAATTCTTACCAAGAAGATTGATATATTTGTAAATAAGTTCCAGCTTTGATAACACAATGATTTGCGCACCATGTTTGTCTGTAGAGTGTTATTTTACATATCAAAATGTAAACGTTTTTGCATAGCAAGATTTGTTTACAATGGTTTATAAGAGGAAGTCTCTTATGATCATCATTTCCATTATCCGGCCTCTGTCAGGTCGGGGTTTGAATGATAAATCTCCACCACTCCTCCCCTGCCATACTATTCCAGTCCAAATTTCTTCTGCGCACACTGTTTTTAATTGACTACGACCATCTCACTCTGGGCCTTCCCCTGGGTCTCTTTCCTGTCATTTTCATTGTCATTGATTACTTTGGTAGTCATTCATCCTCTTAACCAATCTATTATAATAATATGTAAGCACTATAAAAGTGCATGTTTGGCTTTAAGCAATCAAAAAAGAACATCTTGTATTTATTCGGATTTACTCTTGTAGAAGATAAAAAATAATTAATGAGATTGAAGGTAGTTCAAAGCGCTGTAAGCGAGTCTTTCAAATAATCTAGTATCCTTCGAGATGTTCACTCCACCCTTAAGGTCGGACAACATCGTGGCTTATCAATGGCTTGATGGAAACGGTTGGCAAGAAATTTAGCTCCGCTTTCTATGAATGGCGGTAATTGAGTCCATAACCAGCTACAACTGGGCGGTAACACTCACCAGGTGATTTAAGATCACAAATTCACCCTCCTCAATCTACTGCTTATTGTGAGCTGATGTAAATCAAGAATATTTGGCTTGTATATGCAAATTAAGAGAAACAAGTTGAAATGTCTTGTTCTATTTCCAGCCATATTATGTGCTCCATGTCCATGATTTATTTTCGCTCCATTACTGTTTACAGCCTGTGGCGTGGGTAAGTTTTTTTATCCAGGCGATATATTTTCCAATGCCGACTTGTTAGGCCTATTGTAGCTTCATATGCCTTATAATCTATCTTAAGACTTGAACAGGCACAACATCCAGTCGCCGGCCGTTAATTTATCACTATGAAAGGATAAAACCACATTTTACCAATAATAAAATCTCAGCCATGCCAGGAATTGAACCCAGGACCTTTAGTTGAGTAGAGAGACATGCTATTGACTGAGATAAGGTGCCGGATCCATATTCGTGATTGGTTGTATTTAAAAATGGGAAGACTTCCTATTGTTCTAGAACAACAGCAGATATATTGCCTGTAGTGCGGAGTCTGGGATATAATCAACTACAACAGATGATGTAGTTCTAGAAACAAATACACAGATTATATAAGAATACTTTAATAGCCACTTATTTTTATCAGCAACATGTTTGTGTGATGGTAATACTATCCCTCAAAAGATTGTGTGGTGCTAGTACTATCATGCAAAAGATTGTGTGATGTTAGTACTATCCCGCAAAAGATTGTGTGATGTTAGTACTATCCCGCAAAAGATTGTGTGATGTTAGTACTATCCCAAAAAAGATTGTGTGATGTTAGTATTATCCTGCAAAAGATAGTGTGATGTTAGCACTATCCTGCAAAAGATTGTGTGATGTTAGTACTATCCTGCAAAAGATTGTGTGATGTTAGTACTATCCCACAAAAGATTGTGTGATGTTAGTATTATCCTGCAAAAGATAGTGTGATGTTAGCACTATCCTGCAAAAGATAGTGTGATGTCAGTACTATCCTGCAAAAGATAGTGTGGTGTTAGCACTATCCCACAAAAGATTGTATGATGTTAGTATTATCCTGCAAAATATTGTGTGACATTAGCACTATCCTGCAAAATATTGTGTGATGTTAGCACTATCCTGCAAAATATTGTGTGACGTTAGCACTATCCTGCAAAATATTGTGTGATGTTAGCAGTATCCTGCAAAAGATTGTGTGGTGTTAGCACTATCCCGCAAAAATTTGTGCGATGTTAGTATTATCCTGCAAAATATTATGTGATGGTAGTAGTATTCAACCCTCGAAATAGTTAAGCGCCTTGTTATAATATATAAAATAAATGTTTGAGGGCCAATCTTATAAAGTTTATAGTAACAAATCAAACTCTTTTAATAATAATCTAACACGGCTGACAGATTTAGACTTACGTTTATTGGGCCTTGCACTCGCCTTCAGTTGTTAACATAAATTACCTGGAGTCGTAGTGAGAGTGAAAGGCATGTATGAGGATAAAATAAGTTGTGTTAAGACGGAGAGCGGGAGGACGGAGTGGTTCCAAATAAAAAATTGAGTAAATAAGGGGAGTGCCCGTTCATAGTCATGAACAAAGTGGCAAGAAAACTCGGAGATGGGGGGTAAGGATTGAAAGCCATAATGTTTGCTGCTGACTTGATGGTATGAGAGTTGAAGAAATAGGAAGTACAAGAACAGTTAAGAGGAATGAAATAAAATTTAGCATGGTAAAGTGCGAATTGATGTTAATGACAATGTAGAGGTTGAGGCCTAATAATGGTCCGGCCATACAGAGCGCTACGCTAGCTATGTAAGCTTTGTTCGCTATGCGGGCAAAAAACAAAAACCCTCTTTATTGACAATGTAAGTGGCCACAAAGGGCTGTGTATGCTATGTACCCTATCTTAGCTATGTCTCGGCGTGTTCGATTCTTGGCTGTATTTTTAAACTTCGCTGACGACAGACATGCGCAGTAAGCCTACAGGGGTATCCCGCCCCGTGCAGCCAGCATTAGTAGTGTGTTTCATGTCAGAGTATTACTTTTCTGGGAAAAACTAATTTGAGGCATGGAAGTACCCATGACTGTGGAACAAAACCATCGCAGAGTACCAGAACCTAAACATACGAGATAATGATTAAATTCACCAAACTCTGTTCTTTTCCGTGTTCACGTTGTGTATCCACTTTATTTTATGTTTATTACACGATAGAACGTAATGACAAAACCTCATCGACACTGTCATCACTACCCCGGGGCAAACTACCCGACAACATTTTGGACAAGACTGAAGAGTTTTGTACAAATTGTAGCTTACAGTGCGGCCACTTGGTGTAGCGAAAATAACGTTGCGATCTTTGTGGCCCCCAACACCAAACTATAAGATTGGTTGGAATAGAGCTAAGAAAGTTGTATAGTGTAAAATATAAACAACACTCCGCCGCCCTATTTCTCTCCTAGGATATCGGCTCTAATCGGGCAATCACAACAGGTGGAATTGCACCAATAAGATAAAACAATTTCCGAGAAAATAAACAAAACCTAAAAATGAAGGTGCAAAACTAATGCTATTTGTTGGAGAATATGTACAATCTAGATATATCAACTTAGTACCCTTGGTTAGTTACAACAACAGAGATAAACATATCAATATGTTAAATATAAGTAAACAACAAAATACGCACTGCTGGCGACAAGGAAGAGGGATGCTTGTCCATCCAACGCCAGAGATCAGACGCAAAGGGCCACTTTTCAGTTCTGGGCAGGAAGAGCAATAGAAACTGGCACAAATTAACAACAACAAAAAAAAAAACACCTCGACACAAACGTCAATAAGACTTCCATGTTTGGTGTCAACAGGAAGCTCACATGGAACCGCGGGAGTTACCGTACATGTACGTTAAAGACATGAAACGCCTGAGGAATGGATGTCACTACTTCAAAAAAAAACTTCACAAATAGAGTTCAAGCAGTGAAAAGTAACCATTTCATCGCCCTTAAGTTTAGCAACAACATTTACAACAACACAAAAAGCTCAACAAATAAACAAGCAGATGCCAGCTTTGTGATATATCCTCCTCTTATGTACAGTTTTACGTATGGTACAAAATTTGTATACACGCTACAAGTCTAAATATGTGCATAGTAACAACTTTAATTCAAGGAGTATTTCTTAAGAGTATTTCTTAGCTCTCCATCATTTTCTTAGTCTTTATTAGGCAGGTTTTGTAATATAGTCTTTTTTAAGCTAAATAAAAAATCACTACTAACTTGGTGGTTTTTCTAATATGACATAAGTACTTCAAATTGTACATTTAAATCACGCAATGACTTTGTATTGTATTTTTTTTTTTCATCCCTCTTGATTTTTCAATAAATAATGCAGACCCAGGGTCTGAACGAACGACAGTGGATCCTGCGGTCTGTCCAAAGCGCTGCTTCATACGGGCGTCTCGTGGTCGCCCTCCTCTATCCTGCCAAGACGCCAGGCGTTTGGGTCTGCTGCTGGAACCAACAAGAACACGACCTGATTAGAGAATAATTGATACCAGGACCTGTGTCTTAAAGCTACAAGTGAAATTATTCACTTTACAAGTAAGTTCATAGTTTGATTCATTATGCTACTTGTAAATCTACAAGTATTTTTAAAAATCCCAGCAAATAGGTAAAAAAAATCTATACAAGCACAATTTTAATTGGTAAGTAGGGGTATGTGAAGATTCGGAAATTTGATTTGGCTTTGAAAAAAATATCAGCTTCGACTTGCATTTAAAAAAAATTTGGCTTCGACAATTTTGAAACTTCGCCAATAACAAATAGTGACAGGTAAAATTTTCAATGTATGTTAAATTTTCTCCCTTTTTTTCGGAGTTGTATAGACTTACATTAAACATTGATGCTTATATGAAATACTCTGAATTAATTGAGTTGAATGTTGTACAAGTGACTTGATTTATCAAATCAGAATGAAATATTACAAACAATTGTATCATAAAAAAAAATCTAGTGATTTTAGTGCAAACATTTAAATAACTAAACACATCATAATTATCTTTCAAAGCATTAAATGACTAGTCAAAAATATTCAAACTTAGATTCAGCTGCGAGAATATTTCATTTATGAACTTCGAATTGAAAAAGAAGACTCAAAAATGCACACAACCCACTTTGGTGAGTTTTACATAATTAGTCCCGTATATTACTTTAAGGAGTTAGAATAGTCGAGCAGAAATTTATAAACGTCTAGAAACCGATCGGTGACCTGGCGGTCTAGGGGTAAGGTGTCAGACTTCTGTGCTGGCGGCCGGGGTTCAATCCTCGGTCCCGGCACAGATTTATCTGATTACCAAACCCTTCCTTCACCTCTGACAAGACATCTTGTGGATGTGGGGAATGCCAGGTCTCCACTGTGGTTCGGATTCCACGTTAAACTGTAGGTCCTCCATTTCATCTCATAATCACCCTACCATTACACATTAGCGTAAGTGTGTATAACCCGAACGGGTAGTAAGACGCGGTGCTAATAATAATAATAATAATAGAAACCGATCGATAACATTCCTGAGTGGAGCCGTCATTCAGTAGAGCAAACAGGGGCATAGGAAAATACCAATGACAATACAATGTGTTGTGAACACCCCCCCCTCCCCTATTAAATTGCATCATTGGATTCACAAAGAACCATTCTACGCACCTATACCAGTTACATTTTGTTTTCCAAACATTTGGCTATAAATGATCAACCAAAATATTTGGATATTTTGACGTTTTCAGAGTGGAAAATGTAAATTTATAAACCTTGTTTACAAGGCAATTGTTTTGTGTTTGTTCCGGTAAACATCAAACTTGTGTACTGTTCAAAGGTTTGTCAATATCTAACTTCATAGCAATTGGCAATATCTCAGCTCCCTTAATTAATAAATCACCCGTGTCAAAATTCAAACTAATGGGAATATTAAATTTACAGACTTATGATGAGAGTATGGACAAAATGAAGATTGAGGTTAGGGAACGACCACACATGAACGGGTTTGAACGAGTTCAACGAAAATCAAGAAACGATTAACGTTATAGGTTGATTTATTTGCTAAAAAAATAAATCACAACATTTACCTCAGTTAAAGAAAAGTCTAATTATGCATTGCAATATAGAAATACAAAAAAAAAAAAGTTAACTTTTCATGATTTACTTATTATATAATTTTATTTCTCAACTCAATTGGTTCTCTATGAATGTGAAACATGGGTCTCTAAACTTACACAAAAATAAATTAATCAGGGTGTTCTAAAAGTAGGTGTTTAGAAAGATATTTGGTCCAGAAGAGAATGAGGCTACTACGGAATGGAGGAAGTTATATAATTATGAGTTATATAACCTGTACTCATCACAAGACATTGTTAGGATAATCAAATCTCATAGATTACGGTGGGCAGGAGATATAGTGTGAATGAGTGATTCTAGAACCCTGTTCAGGGTAGAGGCTGGAAAACCCAATAGGAGGATACCATTGGGAACAGCTAATCGCAGATGGGAGGATAGCATTAGAATGGACCTGAAAGAGAGGGGGTGTAATGAGGTGGACTGGATGGAACTAGTTCAAGATAGGCATAGGTGGCAAACTTTTGTTAAGTGCGACAATGAACTTTTGAATTTCTAATGCCAAAGGGTAAGAAAGTGATTATTTAAGAAAGACGCAAACAACATATATTTAGGTTCCTTAATTTTTTTCATAGCTTATATTTTATTATTTTATTTCAACTGCCACACGTGTGTGTGTACTTTAATTTGCCACAACAATGGAGAACCAAACTGTAAATAAAACAATCAACATGTAAATGTTTTCAACAAGTACACTGTATTTTTATTTTAGCACCCTGTCTCACTACCTGTTCAGGTTATGCATATATGTACTAATATCACTAATGTGTTAGGGATTAGTAAGGTTGAATTTAAAGTAAGTGTATCAGCATTTGTGTAAAGTAAGTGTGGAAAACCATTTGGTAAAAACAACCTTAAGTGCATCCGACTGTAATTCTAACCTTGATATATCAGTCATCGGTAGTCTAGTCTATTGCGAGAGTGACGCCTTAGACCAGAGGCGGGAAAACTTTTCTACCCAAGGGTCACATGGACATCTGTAAGGTCTCTAGACCGGATGTGACACGAATCTAAATTTACTAAATATTGACACTCATTTTCCCACAAAGAAAGTAGTTAATAAAATCTAATATGTCATAGTAAATCAATTTAAATATGTCATGACTCATGTTGCTTCTTAGCCTACCTAAATGTTGTTTAGTAACTACTCAAACTATTATCGGTAATGGGATGTATGCAACTGTCCGAAATCCTTCGAGCCACACAAAGTGACGACGCGGACCGCGGACCGTAGTTTGCCCGCGGCTGCCTTGGACCATGTGACCACCGAAGCGTGTCCCGGCAACTTATCAAAGGCCAATGATGATTTGAAATGTCTGTTTCAATTAACAAACGCAAATACTTATTTATTAACCGGAAAAAATCAAATTAAACAAAACTTATGCAAACGCAAGTTGAAGTTAAGTGAAACAGTTTCAAGCAAGTGCATTAAACTATAAGAAATAAATGTAAGCTATTCAACATCGAGATGTCTTGTCCCAAGGAGAAGTGGGGGTGATTAGAACTTGGGACCACTCTGAATATAACACCCTTACATAGAAGTGAGTCCAAGATCTCTCACCCCTGGTCCAAGTCTTAAGCTCGAGTGGACAGGAGTAGCGAGGAAGGAAATGTCATGCGCTCTATGAAACCAAAAGTGAACTACGTGTGTCAACTTACCACAGTAATAATACCTGATCCTAGGCATACCTGGATGAAACAAACAAACAAGTCAATATTCAGAACAACAAACCCACCACACTAACGTTAAACAGCTCTTGTTTGCTCGAGGGAGTTAGCTCTATCAGAGCAGCGTTTCGCAACCAGCGTGCCACGACGATTTGGAATGCAGCACGAGTTTGGGGGAGGAACAAATATAAATATTTTTAAATCTACCACATTTTCTTATTTTAAAATAACACAAGTGAGGGGTTGTTTTAAGATGGTTGAAAAATGACACCTGGACATAGGAAATGTAACAATGTTACAAGTGACATGGTTATTAATAGATACATCACTTACCCTCCGACCTGTTTTGACTTGCACCTTTAAGCACGTGGCTGCCGCCGCCTCCCTTGGACACACTCCAAACCCGACTGAACCGAGCCGCGTGGTTAACATTTCGTCAGTGAAGAAAGGTCATGCCCAAAAAGTGGAGGGGTGGAGTGGCTGTTCCTTGAAACCCCTCCCCCCCTTTCTTGGATCTTTCTAATGATCAGGCTTAGGCATTATATATTGCCGGGTGTTGTTAATATGATTACTCTTTATATCATTGACTTCATTGAGGTAAGCGACACCATTCGAGAAGATGTAATCTCTGCTTTTATTCTAAATTCTCTTTTGGCCTACATAATAAAATCTTTTCTAAATTTATTTTTCCAACTTATATATATATATATTTTTTTTTATTGACCACCACAAAATGGCAAGAATATTTAAACTAACTTTGAATTTTGTTGTAGGTTAAATATATTTATTTCATATTAAATTGATTGGATGCCACTATATGGCATGAATATTTGTACTAACTTTAAATAGGTTTGTTATTTAAATATATATTTATTACATGTTGACCTCATTTTAGATTATTTGGATATTTGAATTAATGTTGAATATAATCGTAATTTTTCAGGAGGTCTCTTTAAATTGTTATCGTGAATATGTTTCATTCTAAATGGTAGCGAACTAGCTGGTCTTTTTTTATGGTGGCTAAAGAACTTAGATTAGCATAGAATATTCCTATCTGTAACTTAAAAGTTTCTTTCTAATACATAACATTTAAATTATTATTTCTATCGTTGATCAATTCTATAGTTCTGTTCATTTATCGTCCCCATGAGATATAACTTTGGCTTCATTGTGAGATTGTTTATTTGGGCTAGTCACTGCAGATTGAAGCTGGCTTTAACATCATTTTTAACACTTTATTTCTACCTCACTCAGCTAAACTTATTTGTACCTGTTATTAATATGTTATTAATACTTTTGTTAGTAAATACCTCTATGGCTATTAATTCTCACAGGGAGCGGAGGGGGGCGTCTAGCAAGTGAGAACCCGGAACCGTTGGCTTATTGCCCCACTGAGCCACCCAGGGATCATCCCATGCCCAGGGTCATTCTTCACTCTTAGTTTAAGGCAAAGTCTGTGATAGACATGTGTAAATCGTCAGCTACATATAAGTGACCAATAGTATTGCGAGTTATCAGATACCACCTTGAAGGTTCTTATAACTCTACAAAATGGTTACAACTCGGTAGTATGAAGCTAAAGGATGAACTAAAGAACAAGCGTGCCGAGTTTACCAACTATGACCAAAATGTATCACAATTTGTTGGCATACCTTGAAAAGTGTAAAAGACACAAACAGTCCCGATATAAGAGGTAGGAGGTGTGGTTACGTGTGCTGTCTCGACATTATCGTCAGTCCTAGCTTGGGTGAGGTCAATTATAGTAATAAAGTTATGTTCTTATAAAGAAAAATGACAAGAGATGAAGTATGTAGGAAAAAGAGCGCAGGGGAGGCCAAGAAAGAGATGGAAGGAGCAGATAGCAGAACGTGTGCTAGTGAGAGGAGAAGAATGGTGGAAGGATAGAGGAAGATGGAGGCATTTATATACACTGACCCGGCCAAAGGCTGGAAAAAGTTGATGATGATGATAGTGTTTTTTTTTACCACACCTCATTACTCGTTCAAACCACATGCATATTAACTAGTTAAACTGATGTGTTAGGATGAGGCAGGTTAATTTTTAGAGGAAGAGTGCTTGTATTTGTATGGAGGGAGAGAGGAAAACCACCCTCGGTACACCCGACCGGGATTCAAATCCCAATCCCCCCCCCGTTATCAGTGGTCCAGCCTATTAAGAGTGTGATACCTTGGACCATTCGACCACAGGAGCAGGTAATGTGTGCATCAAGTTTGGTTAAAATCTGTTGAAATAATACATTTTTAGTTTTGTGTTAGTTTTACATATTTTAAAATATCGAACCACCCCGAATGAGATGTGGGGGTCGGTCCCTCACCTTGCAGCTGTCTATTGATGAGGGCAGTGATTCCGGGGCCATCCCCCGACCTCTTCACTATCAACATGGGTTTATCCTCTCCCTCGTCCAGCGTGTTGGGGAGATGGCCGTTGTTGCTTGCCGCCATCGTCTCGCTCACCTGTGCAGGACACAGCCCTTGTCTATCAGTTGTTGTTAAAAGAAAATGTGAAGAAAGAGAACGCTCACACAAATAATTGTACATGACTATACCGAAGCTCGAGAGATCGACATTATCTTCAGGTTACAGATATAAAAGGACATATAATTTTTTTGTAAATTTTAGAAATGATATTGGAACCGAGCCCGGTACCCTTGGGTCAGCACGCCGATGCTCTACCACTGAGCTATCCAGGGATTCCTCGTGCGCTTAAGATCATCCTGCCTTCAACTATGAATGAAGAATGACCTGAGCGAGAGCTCAATCCTGAATAGCTCAGGGGTGTGCCGAGTCAAGGCTCCCAGCTTCAATTCCCTTGCCCAGGTATTATGTTACTAAATTTATAAATATAATTTTATTTTTATTTTTTAACATCGTGTCTTACTACCATTCGGGCTGTACGCTTATGTATTAGTTACGCTAATCGTTTTAGGAATTAGGAACATTATATTTATAGGAAGTGTACCCGCATTTGTGTGTGGGAGAATGGAAAACCATTTTGAAAAAAAAAAAAAAAAAAA
>CABEEJ010001330.1:107053-164455 GCA_901482245.1 Timema douglasi | reverse complement strand
CATTACACCCTATCCCTATCTTGAGCTAGTTATATCCAGTCCAACTCATTACACCCTATCCCTATCTTGAGCTAGTTATATCCAGTTCACCTCATTACACACTATCTCTTTCAGGGCCAGTCTAATGTTACCCTCCCATCTGCGTCTAGGTCTTCCGAATGATCTCTTACCATTGGGTTTACAAGGCAGTAGGCTGAAAGAGGTTCTAGACTCTCCCATCCACGCTGCATGTCATACCCGACGAAATCTACGAGACTTGTTTATCCTAACAATATCTTGTGATGAGTACATGGTATGTAATTAATATTATTAACGACTTAATATAAGGAGAGGGTATATTTGACATAAAGTTTGCCAGCATTGGTGTAGAGAGAGGATGGATAAACCACATGTGAAAAAAATCAACTTCACAGTTCACCCGGTTGAGATTCGAACCACAACTCTCCGTCAGAGACAAGTCAGGGAACGTGACAGCTTAACCCGCATTACCTGGTGGTGGCACTGCTTTAGTTTCGATTTTTTTTTTAAAAAAGCTCAATTCATAATGATTTTGTGATGAAAATATTTGTATTTATTAGAAAGTTCTTATTTACTATAGAGAAACGTCATTATATCAAATTGGTATCACTGCAGCAGTGATTCTACGAAAAGTTGTGTTAAATATGCTAAAACAAACTGGGTGGTATGAATAGGAAGGTATCTCCAATCGATAGGTACAAGAGAATTGGAAAAATAAAAGAGAACTTTTTTTTTGTATGTACCTCTTTCTTAAAATTTCTTTTTTGAACCTACAAAACAAAGAAGCAAAAATGAGAAAAAAAAAGAGAGAACCACATAAAAAGATATAGAGTATGAATGGAACACACACACGCACACATTCTAAGAGATATTTCGCCGTTCCCACCAACGATTTCAAAAACGTTAGGCGTCCCATGAAATGAACAATTCTATTTTTTTTCTTCTTCACGCCATTTTCTACCCTTTATTTTACCATCAATGCCTTCAACTTATAAAAGAAAACGGTGTGAAATAGGTTGTAAAAAGTTTCTCGTATCAATCATTGTGAGTGATTTTCTTTAAATATTACTATTATTATTATTATTATTATTATTACGAGAGTTTAATAGCTAATGGCATGTCATGTTGCTATTGTATACTTGTTTTAAATGCTGAACAGGATATATACATTGTTTTGATAATCCTTGATTAGACAAATTTGTTTTTTTTTATTTTGTATATCATTTCAGAATATATGGCTTCTTAAAATTTTAAATATATTCAAGCCATAAATTAAAGTCATATTTTAAAGAATTAAAAAAATTATTAGAAGCAAAAATTCATACTTTTCGAAATAATAGTAATAATAATAATAATAATAATAAGTAATGATTACATGTGTTTTGAAATGTATTAATAAATAGTATTTTAATATAAAAAAAGAGGAAATAATATGATAATTGAAACAAATATTCAAGATTTTCAGTCAAGATGTATAGCTATATATAAATGTGGGCAAAATTTTATAGAAATAAAGATTGAATGCATATTTTCTCAAGTTGAAAAAATATTGGTGTCCTCTTGTTACTTTCGGATTCGTATGGGATATGAATTATTAATTTATATAAATAAATAAACAAATAAAATGTAATAAATATTGTCACAAGCAGTTTTATAAAATTTAACTTTTTTGTATTTTTTGATTCAAGTAAAGTGCCCTTAAATTTTATGTATCTACGTTTATTTTTTTCATATAATGAATAGTAACTTAATGTCTATCAAAGTAAAAAAAGCCGTTTCAACGTGCAGATGTACAGAAAGATAAAAGTGTCCAAAATAATATTTTTGAATTGGGAGCGCATTAACAGTATATTATTATTATTATTATTATTATTATTATTATTATTATTATTAGCACCACGTCTCACTACCCATTCGGCTTATACGCACTTACGCTAATTGTGTAATGGTAGGGTGATTGTGAGATGAAATGGAGGACCTACAGTTTAACGTGGAATCCGAACCACGATGGAGACCTGGCATTCCTTACATTCACAAGATGTCTTGTCAGAGATGAAGAAAGGGTTTGGAAATCAGATAAATTTGTGCCGGGACCGAGGATTGAACCCCAGCCGCCAGCACAGAAGTCTGACACCTTACCCCTAGACCACCAGGTCACCAAAAATATATTTTCGTCAAAATCTCGGAAAACTATTTTTTTTCAGTATTATAATACTTTCTTTGTATGATGTAGGAACTCAGTGTGTACGTGGCTTACTACACATATGGGCTATCCACATATTTACATTTATAATGCAGGGATGAGCGAGGTAAAATATAAGATTAAGTGTAGTCGTATTTCCGTGAAAGGAGAGTGAGGAATCATTTAGATAAATACAACCTCAATACACCCAGCACGGACTAGAACCCACGTCTTCCTGATCACTTACATGTAAGTTGTAGCTGACATTTGGTGTGAATTATGTCGGTTTACTCATATATATTTAAATGAATGTTGAAAAAAAGACATCTCTACATGGGAATCGAACAGTGGCGGCTCGTAGCTAATATTAGTGGGAGTGCTGCTCCAGAAATTTCTTAGCCTTTGTTTTAAAATTGTGTAAAAGGAAAAAAAAATGTATAAAAATAAAATTTATTCAGGAACTCCTTAAATCTTAACAAAAAAAAATTATTATTTTTTACTTACTTTAACTTAAATCGTTACAATTCAAGTTTGATCTATTCATTTAAAAATGATATCCATTCTTCTTGTTTTAATTTGCGCAAAAACTTCAATAATTTTTTCCTTGATCTCTTGATGACAATTGAGGAAATTTTTCTCCATTGAAAGTACTGAAAACGCATTTAGTCTTTCTGTTAAATAAAATAACCGAAAAAAAAAAGTGAAACAAATAGAATAGCTGGAAGTAGAATAATAATCTAATTCTACACTCTTCTACATTTCATCACATTCAAGAATATGGTACACGGTTTTTAAGCACAACACACGCTGAGTAAAAAAACTTCCTTCCACTATCACGCCAGAGCCGGCATTGCGAGAGCAAGTGCTCTCTCTACCTGGCAGTACCTTCCTCCCCACCCCACTCCTATATGCGCATGCGCACAACAGTCAAACCCCACGTCGTTGGCACTGTGAAACTCACAGTTCCATCCAAAGATTTTTGTATCTTTTTCATAAACCGGGGGATGGCTACTGAAGTACTGACACTAAGCTTAAAGAATATATATTGTACTACAAAAATAAATAAAGAATTAAAGAAAAAAGGACTTATTATATTAAATGTTATATATAATATCAAGTGTAACTAGGGGTTGCTAGAGTTCCGCAGTGCCTATACACGAGCCGCCCCTGGAATCGAACAAGAGTCCCCTTGGCTGTGCATCTGATGCTTACCAAATGCCTTTCTGTATTTAGAGTTACCAAGCAGTTAACGGTGTCACCCGTCCATCACACGATGCAAGAGCCCGTCTCACTGCACGATTAACAGCTAACTTAGGTAGGTAAGACGCCCACTACAGTGGCCGAAAGAATATAATAGGGCCCCTAAACGATCAGTCATACGGTCAGTATTAATTAAGTGATAATTAATACTGGCAGTATGACTGATTGTGTAGGGGCAGTACTGAGGGACTGATGACTGACTAAAATACCGATGTGATCCGAATTTTCTGATCATATCAGTCTCAGTACATCAGTCTTGCAAGTGGTGGGAGAGGGTGACAATAATACTGACAGATGTACTGGCCGTGTACGCGCGCTCGTCAGTATTTCCTTCAGTATCAGTAGCAAACAAACTACCCACGCCTTTTTCTTATCATCCATGTTGTTGCACGCAGGAGCTGAGACTGATAAAAACCATTATACAAAGACTGACCGTGTACGGTCTAGTAAATACCGATTCGTACCGAGTCAGATTGTCAATCTTAGGAATGACAGTCTTACTGATCGTGTAGGGGCCCTATAAGGAACGTGTCTTAAACTCGTGGCCCACGGGCTACTTGCAGCCCGTAATAATATTGTATATTGTATTTTTTTTTGCGGCCCACTGGTCCATGAAAATTATAAATTTACTACAAGAGAAAAAATTACAAATACGAATCCTATATATTTTACACAATCAACTAAAAATAAATACGTATTTTACGCTATTTTATCAACAATTTTTGCTTTTTATGTGAATAAAAGTATTACCTTTATATAATTATTAGCAGCACCGCGTCTTACTACCCGTTCAGCTTATACGCCCTTACGATAATGTGTAATGGTAGGGTGATTGTGAGATGAAATGGAGAACCTACAGTTTAACGTGGAATCCGAACCACGGTGGAGGTCAGGTATTCCCTACATTCACAAGTTGTGATTAATACACGTCTTGTCAGAGGCGAAGGAAGGGTTTGGTAATCAGATAAACCTGTGCCGGGACCGAGGATTGAACCCCGGATCCCCAGCACAGAGATTCTGACACCTTACCCCCTAGACCACCAGGTCACCTACTATTTCCTTTATAAACAAATGCACTTTGATTCGGCAAATTAAAACTCTGGTGGACAAGAAAGATCGTGCTACCTTCTGCTTTGAAAAATCTGAAAATAATAATAAATAAAAGAGAAAACACATACTTCATATGTCACCTGTAGTGTGAGTATAAAATAATGTGTTAATTAAAATAATTTAATATCTATTCAATGCGAATATTGTGGGTACAGCATTGCAGCCAACAAGAGACCTAAACTCTGGCCCTTTGACATAAAAAGTTTGAAGACTCCTGCTATAAGACGTCACTCTCATGTTAGACTGGTCTGCTAAAGACGGGCATATCGGGGTTCAAACCCCGGTCAGGTCTAATAAGGGTGATTTTTTTCCTAAATGGTTTACCAATCTTTTTCCTGGTAGATCTGGGTAGATTACCTCTAAAACTATACCTTCCTCCTCCCTACCCCATTGAAGCTATTATCATATATGCGTTATAACCTGAACAGGTAGTAAGAGCTGGTGATAATTTTTTTTAAAGAGTTAGTTAATACAGTGTAAACTAGGCGTTTCTTATTGGTGTGGTCGGTGACCTAGCGGTCTAGGGGTAAGATGTCAGACTTCTATGCTGGCGGCCGGGGTTCAATCCTCGATCTCGGCACAGATTTATCTGATTACCAAACCCTTCCTTCACCTCTGACAAGACATCTTGTGAATGTNTCAATCCTCGATCTCGGCACAGATTTATCTGATTACCAAACCCTTCCTTCACCTCTGACAAGACATCTTGTGAATGTGAGGAATGCCAGGTCTCCACCGTGGCTTGGATCCCACGTTAAACTGTAGGTCCTCCATTTCATCTCACAATCACCCTACCATTACACATTAGCGTAGGTGCGTATAGCCCGAACGGGTAGTAAGACGCGATGCTAATAATAATAATAATTATTATTGGTGCGGTTTTCTGCATTATTCTATCGAAAACAGTGGAAATGAGACAAGTGACACTGTTATGCCATTTAAAAAAAAAGTACAAAAAAAAACGAAAATTACTATTTTAAAATTTACAAAACCAATTTTTGAACTGATCCCAATTTTACTGAGCTCTCAAATGAGGGATGTATGAAATCGGATTTTGATAAGTTTTCCCTTATAATCTTGTTTCAAATATCACGGTTAATTGGTCATAATATGGACCCAAAACTATGAGTTATGCGTGTTATGTACCTTCAGTACTACCAGTAGAGTATTTAAGCGTTGAGCCAAAGGTATCGGGGTCGATTCCCGTATCTTAATATCCATTTTCATCGTATTATTTATTTACTGGTGTAATTAGTGGTGTTTCTTAAATCTTGACGGTTTTAATAAATTGAGTGAACTTGTGATATTATAGTTGATTTAAATTTTTTTTTTAAGTTTTACTGTCAACCATAACAAAATGAGATTATACAGTTTTATTGTTATTTATCGGCATTGATACCATATATCAAAAGTGACAGTTTCAGAATAAATAATTTGATGGATCTATTTATGAAAATAACTCTAGTAACTTTTTAAATTGTCAGATGTAAATTCATTCATGATAGCCTAACTTTGTGATTTGCAACAAGTTAAAAAAATACATGTATATTCTCCTTACTAAGTTTATTCCAACACGAAACGTACTATGACATACACAACTATATTCTTATCTGACAGTTAAAGGTCATTCGAATATCAAACTTTAACAAGTGTATAATAAGCTAAAAATAGTGTAATAATAATAATAATAATATTTAGCACCACGTCTTACTACCCGTTCGGGTACGCTTTAAGTACTAATTACTCTTATGGACTAGGAATTTGGAAGTTTTAAATAGAGGAAGTGAACCCGCATTTGCATGGAGGGAGAGAGGAAAAACCACCCCCAGTTCACCCGACCGAGATTCGAACCTCGATCTCCCCGTCCTCAGCGGTTGAGCTCAACACGACAAGCGCGTTAGCCAACTACGTCACCGAGGCGGGTTAAAAATAATGATTCACTTATTTCAAATCATCCCAATTCACGAGTTATAAGAGGTAAAACTTACTATTTTATACTTTGTGCGTGCCATTCATTAAAGGCAAAGTAATGAATGTATGGGGATAAAATTTAGTATAACTGCATTTTTATATAGAGTGTAAATAATGAAATATTTATAATATTACTATCAATATAAATTTTATTAATACTAAAAATATTTTATAAAAATTAAATAGATATTATGTATAAATAATATTATTTCAACGAAATATTTAAATTATTAATAGTAATATTTGTGACGGTGTAGAATGACAGGCCTCCACCGTAGTTCGGATCCCACGTTAAACTGTAGGTCCTCCGTTTCATCTCACAATCACCCTACCATTACATATTAGCGTAAGTGCGTATAACTCGAACGGGTGGTAAGACGCGGTGCTAATAATAATAATAATAATAATAATAATAATAATAATATCATAAATTGTATTAATAATAATTTTCTTATAAAAATTAATAAATATTATTTCGCTAAAATATTTATATTAATGATAATATTCTAAATATTTCATTGTGTACACTTAATATGGATGTATAGTTGTACTAAATTTTATCCCCATACATTCATTACTTTGCCTTTGATGAATGGCACGCACAAAGCATAAAATAGCAAGTTCAACCCCTTATAACTCGTGAACTGGGATGATTTGAAATGAGTGAATCACTATTTATCGCTATTAATTATGCGCTTACTAAAACTGTGCAATACAATTTTTAAAGGTTGAATGACCTTAAACCAGTTGCTAGATTTATCTTGACATATTCATAAGGCAAGCCATATATTCTGCTTTTTTAAAATATTCATACTGGGCGAATCTATCTATAGTTGTTGTTTTTGTTGTTTCAAACATCTATATATTTTATGTAGCAAGTAACAACAAATATATCAAATCTGTTTTGACATAAATGGAACGGTTTATTGCATTGTTTGGGTATCTAACGCGGGATAAATAGAATCGCAATCACAGAATTTATCTGGGAGAGCTCACACAATTAGTTAACAATCCTTGGCGGCAAATGAAAACAACACTATTAAGCCCTTGATACATTTTCATTACCTTTTGTTTGGTATCTGTATTCTGTGACTTGTGAGGTGGTTACATTACAGCCTGGATCAAGCGTGTAAACATCTCATCACTAGTTCCCACCTGCTTCCCTCCTGCCCCAGTTTTTATCCTAGGGGCGGGGGGTGGGGGGAGGGGAAGAATTTTCCCAAGGGAAGTGTGATGTGTTTTTACTCATACAAGACTTGACGCGGTTGTTTGTTGTTGTTTTTTTTTTACGTGGAATATAAACTAGGTCTTCCCCAACACCTAAGCAATTTATTCAGTGATCCGTTATTACCAGCGTTTCTAAAATGGGGTTCTGTGAGGTAAAATTAAGGGTTCCAAAAAATTATAGAATATTTTAAAAAAATGACACATTAAGAGTTTGAAAAAAAATTAGGTACGTTTATTTATATATGGTGGATGAGACAATATTTGGGTCTGGTCGCTTTTACTGCACTCTATATTCTCAAGTATCAAAACTGAATTTATGTGGTTTCAGACATGAGATTACAAATTTACAATAATTGTCAACAATTAAATCGAATATTAGAAGAATTTGCCATAGAAAGAAAATATTAAACTATACTTCCTGACATTTTTGTATTCTTTTAAAATAATAATAAAACCCAAATAATATGATAGCACAAATCCTTTAAATAAGAGTAAAACCTTATAAATTTCTTTCCCCTGATAGGTACGTATACAGGATGGCAGAATTTATTCATGGGACATGAAAGAGGACAAAACTTGTAGTTGCTTTCTCCCTGGTAAAATAAAACTTTAAATCTAAAGTATTTTACCTTAAACCAATAAAAAAAATTACCTGAAGTGCATTTTTTTTGGTGCTAAGCTAAAACAATTTAAGGGGTTTAGTTATTTTATTCGAACTGTTAAAGGGTTGTTCATTGACTAAATTTAATTATTATTATTATTATTATTATTAACACCGCGTCTTACTACCCGTTCGGGTTATACGCACTTACGCTAATGTGTAATGGTAGGGTGATTGTGAGATGCAATGGAGGACCTACAGTTTAATGTGGAATCCGAACCATGGTGGAGACCTGGCATTCCTCACATTCACAAGAGGTCTTATCAGAGGTGAAGGGAGGGTTTGGAAATCAGATAAATCTCTGCCGGGACCGAGGATTGAACCCCGACCGCCAGCACAGAAGTCTGACACCTTACCCCTAGACCACCAGGTAAATTTAATTGAAAAATGCTACATTAATCTCATTTAAGCCCTTCCATATGTAATATAATAAAGAGTGAAATTTGAAGCAATTTTTTCTTTTTTAAGTAATATTGCTTAGGTTGAGTCTGTCGACGCTAGCGGTCGAGAATAAATCCTCCAACTTTCCAAGAAATAATCATGCACCTCATCAGTGTTTTATTTTATTTGAAAGATAGGTATGACCAGATTTCTTATAGATAATAACCTGCTTCGGTGGCCACATGTTCAAAGACGTCACTCTTGCAATGGACTTGACTGCCGATGGTAAGGAGATCGAGGTTCGAATCTTGGTCGGGTGTAGTGAGTGTTTTTTTCCCCAGAATGGTTTTCCACGCAAATGCGGGTACACTTCCTTTGAGTTAAACCTGACTCATTCCTAAAACAATAGTATATTAGTACATATACGTATAGCCTGAACATTTGGATAAAAAATAATCCATATTCAAGGCTTAGTAAGTAAGTTTCAATCATCGATTTATCTTTGAGTTTATAAGGGTAAGTTTGGATTTTTTTTAATTAGTGTTAAATTAAAGTAAAATATTAATTTTAAATTTTCTTCTCCTCGTATACATATGGTTTAGACAGTGATGACTAAAAAATTAAATAGAAGAACTTGGTTTGATGCCAGTTCATGCTGAGAAAATTAAGTTTACAGGATCTTTCTAAAGTCTAATTTTAATAGAAATAGCCCTTTGTAAAATATAAACATACTTTTTTTTTGTGGCCAACCTCGATTACCGGTTATTATAATATTATATGTGTTGATTTATAAGTTTTGATAATATTTACCAAAAAATGACAGCTTCTGATTGCATTACTGAATGAAACATGAAAATACATATAGTAATTATTTTTTCTATCTGAGTGACCTGGCGGTCTAGGGGTAAGGTGTAGGACCTCTGTGCTGAGGGTCCGGGGTTCAATCCTCGGTCCCGGCACAAATTTATCTGATTATTAAACCCTTCCTTCTACCTCTGACAAGACATCTTGTGAATGTGGGGAATGCCAGGCCTCCACCGTGGTTCGGATTCCACGTTAAACTGTAGGTACTCCATTACATCTCACAATCACCTTACCATTACACATGAGCGTAAGTGCGTATAACCCGAACGGTTAGTAAGACGCGGTGCTAATAGTAATAATAATATTATTATTATTATTTCTAGCTGCCAAATAAGGAGGGCCTTTTCTATAAAAATTGAATTACATACCCTGTTCATGGTAGGAAGGATGAACTGATGGGCCTTTTTATTTGTCGGTAGGGATGAGGAAGGTTATATTTATATGAAGTGTACCTGAATTTGCGTTGAAAACAATTTTGGGAAAGCCACCCTCAATACACCCGACCAAGATTCAAACCTATATCTCCCCGTCATCGGAAGTCAAATCTACTGCGAGAGTAGCGCCTTAGACCAAACGGCCACTGAAGCGCGAATGTAATATATCCGCCCCAGTCAATCAGATCCCTAAGCCCCTTAATTACTGTGGTCTCTCACAGGCTCTAAGCCGGTAACAGGATGTCACACACAGGGCTATCAACATTTTGAAATCGTGTCAAGCGCGTAAGAGAAAGAGTGGCGAGGAAGGGGAGTGAGAGGGGTAGGTTCGCGGTAGAATCCATCTCAGGTGAGGTGAAGCGTGTGAAGTAGAATAACAGAGGGAAAAGGTAGCCGCAACATAAAGCCAACAAGGTATATACAGTTAGCCCCATGGCTTCTTTGGTGCTGACTGACAGCTCACAGCTGACAGCTAAAAGCTTTGAAAATTTACCAGACCAAATTATGTATCCCTAAACCGAACCATATGATCTGCAAAGACATGTATTTAGCAGCTGTCACCTCTGACGGTCAAAATTTAGGTATATACCTACATTTTGACTGTTTGAAGTCAGATGTGAGCTGGTAGTCAGCACCAAAGAAGCCATGGGGCTACTTTATCTACAATGTAGTAACGTCAAGACAGTACCCACGATTTGATGAGATTACTCTAATGACGCGTACACAATTTTTTTTTTCTCTTTTAAATTCTTTGCCCTTAAGGCTGCTGATTTCGACGAAATATATTTTATAAATCTGTAAGCAGATAATCTAACAAATTATTATTATTATTATTATTATTATTAGCACCGCGTCTTACTACCCGTTCGGGTTATACGCACTTACGCTAATGTGTAATGGTAGGGTGATTGTGAGATGAAATGGAGGACCTACAGTTTAACGTGGAATCCGAACCACGGTGGAGGCCTGGCATTCCCCACAATCTAACAAAATAATAGTACTTCACCACCAGCTGAATTGGTTAAAATAATATTGTTACTAATGATTTTGTTTCCCACAGATACGCGCGCGCGCACACACACACACGTATCTCTTCATATGTCCCCTAACTTCGACGACCGATACTTTACCCTGATTTTGGTGAGAATCCCGTTATAATAGGTGTTATTTTGTACCACACACACTAGACTGTCTACAGAGAAGTTCCTAAACTTTTTGAACCGAAAGAACCCTTGCAACATAAATAAACAACCCATTCTGGAGCCCTCATAGAAATGTTGACACTACGAAAATTACGAAAATGTAAATAACGACATTTAAACTTCACAAGTAATAATAATATTGCATGTCTGGGCTACTACATCACTCGTAGCCCAGTTTGTGGAAAGGTCAGCCAGTACGAATGTACAGTAGCCGCATGGCTTCTTTGGTGGTGACTGACAGCTCACAGCTGACTTCTGACAGTCAACATTTAGGTATAGACCTAAATTTTGACCGTTAGACGTGACAGCTGCTAAGAAAATGTTTTTGCAGATCATATGGTTCGGTGTAGGGATACATAATTTGGTCTGGTTACTTTTCAAAGCTTTTATCTGTCAGCTGTGAGCTGTCAGTCAGCACCAAAGAAGCCACGGGGCTACTGTAGCTTTGCTTAGGGAACGCCCGAATGTACTAATCGTACATTCTTTCCATGTACCGATGAGATGAGATTATGATATAGTGAGTAAAAGGGTGTGTAGCAAGTGGAAGCCCTTAATCCTAATTTAAGCCTAATTAACTAGGTCCATATGAGCTTTGGGAAAAAAATACCCAAGCTACCAGCCGGGCATCGAACCCAGTACCCCTGGACTCGTAGTCAGGTGCACTGACCCCTACACTACGAGGTTGGTTAATTTCACAAGTATAAAACCTCGCATGATCTTGCTTCGGCTATAGAAAATGTGCTTTATTCATGTTTGAAAAAAAAAGGGCAATCTTAATTACTTTATTGTGTGAAAAACAAATTAATAATATTACAAAACTACCCCATGGAGCCTACGATAACTTTGACGGAGCCTAAGGTCTACGTGGAGCACAGTTTGACAAACGCTGGCCTTGGGCACAAAGGTTTCTAGGGGCGCATTCCAACGAAATGTTGTTTTTTTTAAATAATAATTTAGATTAAATAGCTTAACAGTTATTTCTATAAAAATGAATAACATTATAAAAATATTTAACCTAATATAAAGAAGCCCATTTATATATATTTTAAATTGATTAACAACATAATTAGTTTTATTTTATGTCTATGAAATTCGGTGTTGTTTTGGCAGTGCCATCACTTTCATATTTAATTAAAAGTTTCCGAAAATATTAAGAGAAAAGAAGAAGAGGAGGTATGATATATATATTTTTTATGAATTGATTAAACGGGAGGTGATGGGGACATTTTCTTTTGTTTGGTATTTTGGCGCCCTTTTATTTTTATTTTGAGCCGCGTAGAAGGTGCGAATACAACTGAGTGCTAATTTTAAGTCTCACCTTGGGCTCATAAAATCACTGCCCCATTCTAGTATTTTGGTAGGATAAAAGACCTTTCAGAATGTACTTCCTACGGCCATTCTGTAAGGCTTTTTATCCTAAAAAAATTATAATAAACAGTAGGATTCTGGTTACATTTATGGCCTTATAAAAACAGACTTGCTACCTATATCAAGGTGTATACCAGTAGCCGACGTTAAAAAAAACACTTGAGGGTCAATAAACCTTGTTAAAACGTTTTAATTTAAAACAATTTGCAAAGTTTCCTACCTGAACAATAACGGTTGTGTTGATTGGTGATCAGAATACAAGCAACAGCTCCATAGCTTACCTGCGGGACACAAAGGAAAATAATTATAAATAAATATCACAATCAAAATAAAATAGCACAATAATTATAATGAAGGAACAGTACAATGAAGGGGAATTATTTAGTAAAAATAACTAAACTTTGTAAAATAATTCCACAACTACGAATACTTTGTTAATATTATTGAAATAATATCAACAACTACGAATACTTTGTTAATATTATTGAAATAATATCAAGATTTTAATTTTAAAAAGTAAGTTAATTTCTTATCAATATTAATTAAATAGTTTGTCTGTCATGAGCGTTGCACGATATCTACCGCACGCAAAGGACTCACATTTTAAAATTAGTAGCCCCTGTGCACGAACATGTGTACCTTGATGCCGGAATTTTACAACTTTTATTAGATATGCCCTTTTTACCCATCTTTAAACTTAAAAAAAAATAGATTTATTATTTGTTTACTCTGTTTAAGCTTTATGACCTTTTTGCACCTTTTACACCTTTTTATCCTAAAATAATTTTCCGAGGCTTAGCTGGGTAAATAATGTAAGAAAGTTTAGAAAGTAAAGGCAAAAAGGCCAAAAATTGTAAAAAAAAGGGTAAATGTAAGTCTAATCAAAAAGGTCAAAAATGGCAAATATTACAAAAATGTCCAAAAACGGAACAAAATGTCAAAAAGGACACAATAAAGCAAAAATGGTAAAATTGAGAGATAGAAAGGATAAAATGAAAAAAAGCAAAAAGTAAATCTAATAAAAATAAAATGGGTCAAAGAAATTAAAATCATGAAAAAAAAATTAAAAGCGGCAAAAGGACCAAAAAGGGGTTAAAAATGGCTAAGAGGGTAAAATTGATTAAAGGGGTAAAAAGTGTGAAGGGTAAACATGATAAAGGGTTTAAAAGGGTAAAGAGGTTAAACAAGTATAAAATGACAAAATGGGTAAAGTGAGCAAGAAGGGTAAAGGGAGTTGAAAAAGGTGAATTCGGTAGACAATTCTAAAATAATTTTAATTTGATTTAACCAAAGACCTTTAACAAATTATTATCACTAGTTTATACTTTCATTTTTATTAACACCAACATGTAAGAGTTCAATGTATTGTGTATAAATAGATGCGTTATAACATCTTCAAAAGACAGGTCAGCTTTAAAACAAGTTCAGGTTAAATATATATTTTGACACTGTATTAGTCAGCCTACATTAGCGTTTTGATCACAATCAAACCAATAAAGGATTAATATTTGAACATAATTTAGGATTTGGTCACTTTTTCCGTAGTTAATTCTATATACTTAAAATAACAAAGCTATTTTATAAATTTCCGGTGCGAAGAACGGATACACTAGCTAGTGTTTATATTTGGATAGTAATAAAAACTCAATAATTGTCCCTTTTAATTCAATTCCAATATTATTCAGTAATATTAACGAAATAATAATAAAGTAACTTACGTAACTTATAATTTTCAGTTGAGTTAACTATGCTAACACTCACTGTTTGTACACTAATTTGTTATTTAAAAAATATTACTTCTATTAACATGTTTACCAATTGTATCAAAGTAGAATACATTTAAACTAATAAATGTTGAGAAAATAAACTACACTGTCCATTCATTCATTTTCTTAAAGATTCAAAATTATTATTAGTTCCTTCCAAAAGTTGTAAGCTCATGGAACTTGATACTAAGGTTCCAAGAAATTATTCTGATATATATTTTTTTTTAATTTAATTTTAATTGAACAAGGTAAATTTTTATCATTGAGAAACATGCTTTGCAAAAACAAAAGGCGTAGGTAAAAAAATGTCAGAGATAAAAAAGTTAAACATCCATTTTAAAAAAACACTTTGTTCGCCGAGTTTTTATTGGATTAAAACTAGTCGAATGAAATGTTTTACACGATGGTTTGGAAGCGTTTATAGGAAAACACGTCAAGCCCTCTTATTAAAATTATTGAATGGAAGCAATGTTGTAAAGAGCTGACTCCTACAATGCTTACGGAAATGACGGAAGAAAGACTTTCAGGTCTTGCATTACTATATCTCCATCATGATTTTCCGCCAGACGTGAACAAGTTTGTTAACAGTTTTTGAAAACAATGGCAATCGCATATTTTAATTTATTTAAAACTAACATTTTGTACAAATTATGTGTCTAAGCTTGGTATAGTAAAAAAGTATTTGTATTAAAATGTATGTATTATTTTATTGCTATATATATACTTATTACTTTCATTGTGACAGTGACGCTTGTTTTATTAACATTACAAATTTTCTAATCCAAATTGTAATTTTTTCTTACAAATACATTTTTGTTATTGTAATTAATTAAAGCCATTTTTGTAATATAGCAATATTATTATTGATTAAAATATTAAATCTATACTTAACAGGAGTTTAAAAACCCATCCGCCTACTCCCTCCTGCATCCCCCAGCCCAATAACAACCCCTGGACCCTAAATGATTTAAGTACATTAAACCCAGAGTTCTAAAAAAATATATTTTAGCACCACGTCTATATACTAAAAACATTAATGTGTTAGGGATTAGGAAGGCTATATTTAGAGGAAATGCGCTCGCTTTTGCGTGGAGGGAGAGGGGACATCCATTTAGGGAAAATCACCCTCAGTGCACCCAACCGGGATTGAAACCCGATCTCACCATCTTCGGCAGGTTAGTCTAATATAAGAGTAGCACGTTAGAACATGCGGCCACTGAAGCGGGTATAGAAAGGTTAATTATCTTAAAAGAAAGGGGTATATGTGGTTTATAAATCATATTTGTATAATGAAGTCAAATTTATTTATTGTTGCCTATATGTGGTATATAATTATTTTCTATTTTTGGGGTGTCATTCTAAAAGCACCTACAGCAAATAAATTATGAACACACTTAAACCTAGCGACTAGACTCTAAGGATGCTACATTAATGAACAATAAGATGCACTGCATACGTTTAGATATTTATATTAGCACCACGTCTTACTATCCGTTCGGGTTATACGCTTTTTAAGTACTAATTACGCTAATGGATTATGAATTGGCAAGGTTGAATTAGAGGAAGTGAACCCGCATTTGCATGGAGGGAGAGTGGAAAACAATTTAGGAAAAAACTCAGTTCACCCGACCGAGATTCGTACCTCGATCTCCCCGTCCTCAGCAATCTAACTCAACACGACTAGCGCGTTAGCCAACTACGCCACCGAGGCGGGTCATACGTTTAGAAATACCGGATTATTTATTAAGGGGTTTGATACGTTTTAATAATGTTTTCATCAAAATGTAGGCGAAAATTCTTACCAGTTAAAAAGTTTAAGTTCAAAATGTTTTTAAATGTGTGATAACTTAAATAAAACCCTCTAAAACAATTCCACATTATCTTAAAATGTTCTGTTGTGACACTGTCAAAACATAACTTTATTTGATAGAGGGGAGATTTAGATTTATAACCTTTAGATTTAATCTCAAAAGTACAGATTTACGCGTAAAGGGTCGTTGAATTTTATTAATGCAACTTTTTAACTCGTCATCGACCTGCTGATAATTTTCGCCTACATTTTGTCGAAAATCATTTTGAAAATTTCAAACAGCTTCTTAAATAATCCGTGATTTCTAAACGTCTCCAACGCGTATCAATATTATATCACGTAGTACCCTTAACTAATTGTTTCACGGGCTCAACATGCCGACATGATGTAAACATCTTCAACCACATCATCCAGGTATCGAAAAGTTCACCGCATAGCTACGCCCACCTCCCTCCCCTCCCATTACCCCTTAACCGAAATAAATAAGTCTCGTCTTCTGATATGAGGGCTTTAGTAAGCCCTTTTTAACTCGCCTCGGTGGCGTAGTTGGCTAACGCGCTAGTCGTGTTGAGTTAGACTGCAAAGGATGAGGAGATCGAGGTTCGAATCTTGGTCGGGCGAACTGGGGCTGGTTTTCCCTAAATGGTTTTCCACTCTCCTTCCCCGCAAATGTGTGCTTACTTCCTCTAATTCAACCTTACTAATTCCTAATCTATTAGAGTAGTTAGTACTTAAAGCGTATAACCCGAACGGGTAGTAAGACGCGGTGCTAAATAAAAAAATTAAAAGTAACTCCTTTTTGTACAGAAAGGACAAAGAAGTTCACTATGAGCGAGAGGATTTTTTTTAAACTGTTTAATGTGGGAAACCAAAAAGATGTAGGTCAGATTCACTTAGCCTGGTTTGCTGACGACAGGAAGAACTGGGTTTGAATCCGAGTCGAAAGTATTGAGTATGTTTTTTTTCCCAAATCTTTCTTCAACTCTCATTTTGTGCAAGTGCTAGTACAGATGTGTACCCTAAATTCTTACTTATATTCCATTCACGGTAGGAATTACTCTCTGAAAGGTCTTTTTTCCTACAAATAGTCTACTATATAATAGATTTCTGGTAGGAAAAGAGGCCTTACAGAAAACAATTCCTACCGTGAACAGACTTTATTTCTCCCTACCTCATTAGAGTAAATATGTGTACAGCTTAGACATTGTGATGAATAAACTGATGCAAACATAGAATGTGAGTCTAAATAAATAGTCAACAACTGGTCGATAACGATTCTACGTCGATCGTGTAAGCACCTATATAGTCAATAAAAGTAAGTTTTTTTTAGTATTTTAGACTCGCAAATACTGTATAATAAAAACTTTTAAATAATATATTTGAGTGTGAACAAAATTACCTTGAACAGGCATAGTCGGGTAATGTTATAAGAAGTTTTAGTAATTAAGTATAACGATTTACATTTTATTTTTGACTCTAAAGGTAGGGACATAACTATTTGAGAAAAGATTTGATTAAAGGTGGGGTAGAAGGGGGCACGAGAAGAAACTTTTAAATGAAGAGAAAAAATTGTCATTAAATTTCAGGACATCCTTGACAAATCTTCAAGAAATTTTGAGGTCACCATGTGAGGAAAATTAATTTATACGTTTGTAATGGAGCAATATTTTATTCATTTTGGTAAAAAAAAAAGGTTTTGACATAAAAACTGCAAAAAACACTGGCTTTTTCTCGGATACTCTTTCACTCCACCTTAAGGAGTAGGTATAAAATGTATAAAAGAACAACAACAACAAAAGTATGGTGAAGAAACGAGAGGTGATCGCCAGACATTTGATAAGTTTGTAAGTCGATCGGGGAACAAAAAAGGGTTGCCGACCTCTGATCTAGGGGAAGTAAAGCCTGAGATTCGAAACCAAACAGGTTGACAAGAGGTGTTAGGTTCACGTGTGTGGTAAGTAACGATCCATGTGAACTTTTTCTTGTCTCCTCGGTGAGAAATCCAACTCGTGTGTGTAGTGAGAATCCACGTGTCAGCGAAACATGTGTGACGTCTTAGAGAAACCAGACGACGGGATGTTCGTTGGGTGCGAGCTTTAAGGCGGAGGAGTGCATTGTACACCAGAAATGGCCGATGTTTTTGGTCCAAAGAGCTCTAGTAATCCTCCACTAGAAAAGTATAGTTCAATTTTGTTCACAGGGTGCTATCAACAGTTTAATATCAGTCAAGAATTTCATAACAACGTTTTCTCTCTATTTAAAAAGTTTTCCATCTAATGCCTCTATGCTCATGAGTCATGATAGATATTCAACAACTGTTGATATCACCATTTAAAGAAAATATAACTCTATGTTTCTACTAGAGCAATATTTTATTTATTTTTGTAAAAAAAATACTATTAAAAATGCAAAACACACAGGTCTTTTCTCGCGTTTCCTACAGCCCCACCTTAAGGTTCCTGGATAGTCGAGTAGAGGTTCATAGGCGCCAGAAACCAAGCGGGCTTATAATGTTAAAGAGTCCGGCAGAAGGAGAACAGGGGAGGAGGAAAATATAAATGACAATACAATGATTGTGGTTTGTGACCACCTATTCAATTTCATCATTCGATTCACAAAGATCCATATTATGCTCCTATTCCAGTTATCTTTATTTTCCTGAGCGTTTAGCTCTTAATTATTAAGCGAGGTATATGTACTTTTGGTAGTGGAAAAATACCCGCCTCGGTGGCGTAGTTGGCTAACGCGCTAGTCGTATTGAGCTAGACTGCTGAGGACGGGGAGATCGAAATTCGAATCTCGGTCGAGTGAACTGGAGGTGTTTTTTCCTCAATGGTTTTCCTCTGTCCCTCCACGCAAATACGGGTTAACTTCCTCTAATTCAACCTTTCCAATTCCTAATCCATTAGCGTAATTAGTACTTAAAGAGTATAACCCGAACGGGTAGTAAGACGCGGTGCTAAATAATAATAATAAAAATAGTGGAAAATGTTAACTTTTAAACTGTGTATACTTGTCTATAGATGTAGTCTATAGGATAATATAAAATAGCTTTATATGTATTCCAGTAAACACCAAACATGTGTACCAGTTTTATCAATGATTAACCTAACATCTGGTTGGGAATATCTCAGCTACCTGTTTCGGTGGCCCCGTGGTCTCAGGCGTCACTCTCGCACTAGACTAGACTGCCGATAACAGCGAGATCAGCGTCCAAATACCATTTGGGGGTGCTGAGGGTCGTTTTTCAAAAATTGTTTTTCACTCTCCCTGCACGGAAATGTAGTCACACGTCTTCTAAATTCATCCTTCCTCATCCTTAACTCAGGAGCGTACAGCCTTAACAGATAATAGAACACGGTGATAAGAAAATAATAATAAAAAAAATTCAGCTACTCCTTTCAGGTGTAATTCTCGTTTTTTCTATTTAACGTTCTATATTATTCAGAAATAGTTTTGGGGTTTTTAAGTTGCGCTGAACCGATCAAAGGGTACCAACCAAATATAAAGGTTTACAGAAATAATCCGAAACTATGACTGTATTAAAACCTCGATTGAAAGATGAAACATTAAGCTAGGTACTCGTAAACATAAAAATGGCTCCTGAATTCGTGAATAAAGCTCAGGAGCCTTAACAAGGCAATAAATTGCTCTATTGAGATATCCAGGATTATTTCCATATTTACGGTCATTCTTCACTCCACTCATATTTTAAATCAGAGTCTGTGATGGATGTGTGGAAATCATCGGCTAATAATTAGCTATAATTGCTATCACAACAAACAGCTAACAAGGGATTGATTTCATGCCGCCATTAGTATGATTAGTTGTACAAACATTAAGTGTATACCAACAAACCCCATTGTTTAAGCCCACAAGTGAGCTAAACTGACCAGCCAATGGCGATGATAGTGCTAACATTTGAGGATAGAGGGTGTCATGTGGTCAACATAACCTGCCTATCCGGCTGTTGACCTCAGTTTTGTAAGCTACTTCTTTAGTCAAGTAGTTCCTCATTTATCCTCACGAAGCTGAGTTTGATCCCGTTCCAGAACCCACTGCTCCACATAAGTATTCTGGAAATGCTGGGTATCGAACCAGGGACTTCTGGATCTGTAGTCAGTAACTCTGACTGCAAAGGTGGTCGGTCATCAAATAATTATAGTAATACATTTTTTATCAATATTGAAAAAAAAAGTATTTTCTTAAAGTTCCTTCATACCAAAATCCAAATGTAACAAATTAAAGGTACATGGGAAAAAAGGGGTATGTCATACTACACCCACTTTCCAGGACAACTTTTATATCTCAAAATCCACAAGAACCCCAGCCAATACTTTATTTTTCAATTAATTTGGATATGACAGATACCTCTTTTAACCTAAATATAAAGTGTATTAGAAAGAAAGGTTTCATGATTATCTAACAGATGGCAGCACTAGTTAAAATAGGACTTTCCCCTTTTCCCCTTCTAATGTAATGCTTGTCATTAAATTGAATCGTTCGTAATGACTTTTTGATCACTCAATGAAATTTACTATTCAACTGTCATATTAGTTATTGAATATTACAAATAATATTTGAGTCACTTAAAATAAATAACTAATAAAATAACGACATAATTCGCACTTGATTAAGTATTATTGATTTCATGCCATAAGTTAAAATATTAATAATGTTGCAAGATAATTGTTATCTAGTTAACCATTGACGATAGATTCAAAGTTCAACTAGCCATAGTAAGACAGACAGAGAAAGTGTGTTTAATCTCGTTAGTGGCAAAATTATCGATACATGCATTGAAGCACCTAGTGTGAATTTTGGCTTCATTCCCTTATGTATTTACAGCTTGCATCAATACAAAATTTGCCCTTGCAAATAGAGTGAGGTCATCAGTACAATGAGCTTATATTTACCGTTCTATATATGTGGTTTAGTTGATCGTAAATATACTTGCGAACCAGTGTAATCCGCTTTAAATTAATGAAGGCAAGTTTTTTTTATCAGAATATTATTTCAAAAAGGTCAAATTTCTGTGTTGAAATTAACTTATATTTTAAAATATTTACCTGTACACAAAATTAGTTTACTTCATCAAGTTTAGTAGATTACACAGCAAAACACCATAACAGTAATTTGGTAATCCCAGAGGATTAACCTTTTTTTGGTGTAGAAAATTTCTATTTTACAATATGAGATCTCCAAGTTCCGTGTTCAATTATTAAATTTAACTATGTCTCTGTGGAAATATTATTAGAATAGAAAACAAAATATTTATTTTTAAATGCTTTTACGACTACACCATGAAAATTAATTTTAATTCTGTCCAAATGTGTTATTAAACTCAAAACAATTTAATGTGATATAAAAATAGGTTTAGATTGTTTGTTTACATGTGTAAGTTGCGTATGTGTAAGTACCTACTGTTCATGAATGTAACTATTAGCATAGCAAAATATATTTTTTGTTTACAATCACGCTCTGCTACCAATATATAATACTGAATATTATTTACGTGAGCTATATATAGACTAAGGGATCAGGAACAAATGGATTACCATACCTAATAGCTCGTTTTAGCATAATATTAGTGTAATATTCACAATTAATTTTTTAAAAGCCTACCTTGCGTTGTTTGGATGGAATATTTTTCGGATTCTAGGGGTTAGAGGAATGGAGTAAATGCTCACCCGCATAAGCGTGAAGAGATGATTGGTAAATCATATGTGGTAAACCATCAAAAGTGCACCCGGGCGAGATTCAAACCTCAACCTCCCCACTCTCTGCAACCTGGTCTGTTACTAGACCATGTGACCACTGAGGCGGGTAAAATTAAAGCTCAAAATTATGTTTATATAAAAAAAATATAGATAATATAGAAAACAAGTGATCTGTTCTGCACATGTAATTAGCAATTATCATCATCACTAATTGTCACCCACATTAATAGAACAAGGCGTAACACTCACAATAGCTAATGACTGGGAGATCGGGATTCAAATTACATTTGGGTTTACTGAAGACAGTTTGTCCTAATTGGTTTCCCACCTTTCCTTCACTAAAATGTGGGTGCATTTCCTCTCAGCTGTACCTTTCTCACCCCTGCTTCATTAGATAATTCAAATATGTGCTTAAACCCCGAATGTATAGTGTGACGTGGGGTCTAATAGCCAAGAGGCAGTAAAAATTAACGTAAGATGCTTTAGGATCTATTTCATAACCGAATAAAATAAGATAATTTTGAATTGTAAGTAAATAGTTGATCGAATCAAAAGTGGACTAAAATCGAAGGGTAAATATACTGTTTTAGATTTATTTTAAATTATTCAACGTGCACTTTCTGAACCGACTGATTATATCAGTACACGACTTATAAACTAACTTAAATCTAGAATAGACACAACATCCAGCCCCCAGCTGTTATTTAATAACCGATGATACATTTTTCTACCTTGTCAGGAACCGAAGCCGGCACCCTTAACTCAGAAAACATACCCGATACCAACCGAGATAAGGTTTGAGACCATATTATAACTGTTTTTAAAATACAATAAAATACATATTTTTTTTCTGAATATCAAGCAATGGCATCTAAATAAAACCAAACCGTCGAGTTGAATGAAAATCATGCCCTTTAATCAAGAGCCCCCCCCCCCACCCCACTATCGCTTGCAACAACCCCCCCTAATCCCTTCTGGTCAAATTATGTGAACAAGTTTAGCCCTAGGGCAGCTCTGATTTAACGATATACATTGCTTCTAAATGAAAAACTAAAATTCCCACCCCCTATCACTAATCACAAACATCCCCCTTACCCCTCTTTCTGCCAATTCAATGAGATAAAATTTCAACAAGAAAACACTCAGCCTCCATTTGTTGATAGCATAAATTAAAAGTAAACCCAGCTCTCTTTTTTTTCTAGCCCTCTGTTTGGTTGTATCATAAACGAGACCAGCGAATTTTAAAACAGATGAATTTGAATACCAAATGTTATGAGCCTTGCTCGTAATGTGAATTTTATTCCAATATTGGTCTCAATGATCAACATGAATTACTTCCTTTCAATTCGACGGTTTACATTTATATGTAAATATCCCACTGATAAAAATTGCAACCCGTTGAAATGGAAAGTCAGGACCACGATAGTTTCTTGATTTTTTTTTTAAATGGTGTGAAAAAGAATGCATTCAACCGAACTTGTGTCACCAGATTCAATGGCTAAAGACTCTTCCTAATAAAAGTGTACTATACATTAAAACATATTATTTTTAAAGGTTTAAATAATGAGGATTCCTTGCAATTGTTCATTATGAAAAATACAAATTCTAAAGTTTGCTCTTATTTAATAGAACAAAAGATTAATAACCTTGACATTCCGGAAGCTTTTAAAAAAAATGATTACAATAATAAGTAACCCATGGGGGCTAAGTTCTTTTTGCAAGGAGATTCAATTAATTTTTGCTTTGTTTCATCTCTGGGTGTAGTTTTGGGTTATTATGCTAATTGTTAACATAAAATTAATTTGGCTGTTTCATTGTGATATTTTAGCGAGATAAGAACGGACGATGAATTTTATTGTTATTTTATTGTTTCTTCAATCCTTCGGTCCGGTGAAGGTGGAAGGTTATCATTGAATCAAGATAAGAATTCTTTATTAGACCATGAAAAGGAATATTCAATGGAATACAACAAGAATTCACGAACAATGGTATTCATTATTAAAATTGATAACAGCAAAGATTATTAAATAGACCATGACAATTCTCAATGGATCACGAAAAGGAATATTTAATTGAATCACAACAAAGATTAATAAATCGAGAAAGAGCAGAATTCATTAAAGACTCATAACAAGGAATCATCAAATGTATCACAGCAAATATAATGCAACGGACCTTGACAAACACATTTAAATAACCATGATAATAAATATTTAAGTGAATTACAACTACTAAATAACGGATTATAATAAACAAATCTTAATAACAAAGATAAGAAATCTTCAAATGGATCACAACAAAGATAATTCATAGAACCACGAGAACAATATTTCAATAAACATATATTTAGTCTTTTCAGCGTTCACTTCTGAACCTATTTACATAATATTCTCTAATAAAATGTCTGCATTTCTTGTAACAACTAGCTAAATAATCTCATATAGGGTTTGGTAGTTCATTTGAAAATTAATATGTAGTTTGGCTTAAGCCAATTTAATAGAAAACACTTTCAGAAAACTGACCAAGATTCGAACCCCGATCTACCAATCACCAACAATCCAGTCTAGCATGAGAGTGACGCGTTAGATCATTTTATGGGGAAGGATTAATTATATTATTATTAGCACCGCGTCTTACTATCCGTTCGGGTTATACACACTTACGCTAATATGTAATGGTAGGGTGATTGTGAGATGAAATGGAGGACCTACAGTTTAACGTGGAATCCGAACCACGGTGGAGGCCTGACATTCCCCACATTCACAAGATGTCTTGTCAGAGGTGAAGGAAGGGTTTGGTAATCAGATAAATCTGTGCCGGGACCTGGGATTGAACCCCGGCATTTAATTATATCTCTGAAATGCAAGATATAATTCATTCGCACGTTAAAATACGTTTTTACTGGAGCAACATTTTATTTATTTTGGCCAAACAAATGCTGAGCTATTAAAACTCCTTAATTCAAGGTAGCATTCACTTAAGTTTCACTTAACTTAAGAAAACAGATGTGTGGTCACGATTCACGTAACTTAACGTAACAACTCGAGCCAAACATATGCATTCTAGAGTATGTATTTTGATCTGTGATTTGTAATATTTGTAAAGTGTTTAATATCTGTGAATGTTTACTGTTTTCTATCAATTTAATTACCATTTATCATTACACTTTTTCGACAAATTTAGCTTTCCTATTTTGGTTTAATCTTAAATATACTTTGCGTTAATAATACCATGAGTTTTGAAATATATTGTATATTATAGTTGATCATAAAACCAACAAATGAATTACTAAATAGCCCTGTAGACGTCACTCGCATAATGATTGGCTGGCTATATCACGTGGCATCCTTTACTTATGTTAACTTTAACGTAGAAAGATCTCTATGGAGATCTTTGTACGTCAAATTTCTATATTATTATTATTATTATTATTATTAGCACCACGTCTTACTACCCGTTCGGGTTATACACCCATACGCTAATATGTAATGGTAGGGTGATTGTGAGATGAAATGGAAGACCTACAGTTTAACGTGAAATCCGAACCACGGTGGAGGCCTGGCTTCCCCACATTCACAAGATATCTTGTCAGAGGTGAAGGAAGGGTTTGGTAAACAGATAAATCTTTGCCGGGACCGAGGATTGAACCCCGGACCCCCAGCACGGGAGTCCGACACCTTACCCCTAGACCACCAGGTCACCAAGTTTCTATACATCACTTTATGTGAACGGAATGTTAATTTCATTTCCATTTAAAAACACGAGGGGAATATTTACGTTACGTTACGTTACGTTGCGTTACGTTACTAAACTATAAGTCTAATTCAACGGAAATTTAAGTTGATCGTGATTCCAGCACTAGCTAATATTTCTTACACTCCCACCTTGATAACATAATGGGTATTGTATATCTAAATATTTATCAAATAACCATAATTTCACAGCATAGAGTATATTATTAGGTTGTTGGTAATAGCTGCTTTTATTCTTGCAATTTAAATTAAATTACACAAATATTACCTCACTTCATTGTGATTGCTATCATTAGTAATAGTAATAGTTGTCGTATTAATATTACTACAGCGTTTATAGGTACATCAACACAAAGGTTAATTGCACCAATTTAAAACCCACATACATCTACGATGACTAATTGATGTGTAATAAACAAAAAATGGCAACCATAACTAAATCGATGACTATTAGTCAACAAATAACATATTACATCAGTTAAAACGTTCACCGGAGATTTTTTTTTTTAAGATTTGCTTGGACAATAAAATACAACACAAGATTTATCTTAATGGAGTCGGCAAGCAAATATGTTTTTAAAGAGTCGACATCAAACATGATTATTATCATCCAGAAGGATCCCTTTCATCTCAGGATTAAAAGTATTTTAAATGTTTTCACATCATCATAGCTTAGAGTTTATAAAAAAGTTACATCTCCTTTCATACAGCCTGAATTAAATAAGAAGGGACTACCTTTTTAACAGTTATAAAATTTACTAAAACAATTTTAATATACTCATATGTATAGTCATGTTATCTTAAACTTTTTTTTTAGCACCACCTCTTACTACCTATTCGGGCTATACTCTTATGTACTAATTACGCTAATGTTTTAGGGATGTGGAAGGTTGTATTTATAGGAAGTGTACCCTCATTTGCATAGAAGAAGAATGGAAAAACCATTTAGTGAATACCACCTTCAATACACCCGACTGGGATAAGAACCCTGATTTCTCCGGTCATCGCCAGTCTAGTCTATTGAAAGAGTGACACCTTATATAAGACCCCCAAAGTGGGGTATTAAATATTGGAACGATTTATTCCCTTGATTTTCGGTATTTTACCAAACAGTTTCCATAAAAAAAATCAATAAAGGCGTGTAGGCTTACACCAATAATGGTCCCAAAATTTTCAAATTTCAAAAATATTCCTAGGGAAAACCACAATTAAAAAAAAAAATATATTTTGACAGCAATTTTCTAGGGTTATACCGAGCTAACTTTATGTTTTATATACATATTTTAAAGCATTTACTTTGAGAATAATCATGTGAAAATTCACACATTTTCAAAAGCAAAGCTGCAATTTAAGAAAACTATCCCCAAAATTCTAATGAAAGTATTAAATGCTATTTTTTTCTTTGGAAGCTTAACTATTGAATATTGCATGAATATATAGATTTTAGATAATTTTAGTCTACATTTCTAAGATATAAGGTTTACAGTTAAAAGCTAAAATTGTAAGAGAGACCCATAATGTGTCAACGGGCAAGTGTAAATATTTGGATAACCTGGAAAGATAATATGCCAATGACAAGGTGCACAAAACCAATTCTAGGCACCAATCCTTTCCTAGATAAATAATGGTGCAACTGTTTTAACTAATCCTTTAGCCATTTCCAGTATTTAGATGAGTTGATTAGGACCACGACTGTTTCTGCTGAAATTAATCGTACTGCCCGTTCAAAATAAACATCTACGTTGTCATTCTCACAATATATTGTCTGCCTACGACGGGGAGAACTCACCCTAATTGTTAATTTAGTATTTCGCTCTGGACCAGGGGCCTATTGGTAACATTTATATGCGGCCCACTGGCTCATGAAGAATATAAAACTATTCCAAGAGAAAAAATTACAAATACAAATCCTATATATTTTACATAGTCAACTAGTAAAATATTATTATTATTAGCACCGCGTCTTACTACCCGTTCGGGTTATACGCAATCTAGTAAAATAAATACGCATTTTACGTTATTTTATAAACTATTTTCACTTTTTACTAGAAGAAAAGTATTAAGTTTTAGTAAAAATGTGCTTTGAATCGGCAAATGACAACTCTAATCAAGGCTGTAGCCAGCCAATAATTTCAAGAGGGGTTTGGTGGGCACATCCCCCAATTTATGGAAGATAGAAAAAAAATCTAGATTCTAAACAGTTCTAGAAACTATTTGAAGTGGTTTTTTTTATGGCAACATAACCCCCTAATGTGTACTTGTATCTTAATTTTGACATTATTTGAGTCATAAATAACACCATATGTATTTTGTTCATTAAATTTCGGGGGTTTGAACCCCCCAAAAAAATACCTTGACTACGGCCTTGACTCTAATAGACAAGCCAAATCTCACTCACTACCTCTTGCTATGAAAAATCTAAAATTAGGACAAAACAAGAGAACATACTGGACATTAAATCCTAATCCCTAGTATGAGTATAGGCCCCGACAGACACCGTATCTTTATGTCCGTTGTCCGTACTCCGTGGTCTTGGTCTTCAAGAAATTATAATCGCAATTACATAGTCCATATCCGTAATCACGTGATTGTTCCAACCAATGAGATACTCGGAGACTTCGTCCAATCGAAACCTTCAAATGAAAATCGTTTTCAGCTAGGAATGAGTGCCAGTTAGCTGATTAATAAAAGAAACTTAAAACAAAATTTTGTTGAGAAAACTTAAAGTATATTCTTAAAATGTATTACAAATCACAATAAATATACTTATAACGCGATTTTAACCAACAAACTTGAAATAAATTAGCCTGAAAATGCAAAACAAATGTAAGTACTAGTATTCTTAATGTAAAGTAAGTAATGTAAGTGTTTATGAATATTGTTCGTGCAGAATTGCAGCCTGCGAACCAACAAGAAAAACTTCTCTTTGAAATAAAAATAAGTAAGACTCCTGCTATAAACCATGTAGCCACCGGTGAGGGTAGTCACTTTTTTTATTATTATTATTATTATTAGGGAACTAGCCTATATTTAATCCTTTCAAGCCAAAATAGCTGTCAATATTTTTAAAACTCTTCCAATTAACTAAAGCAAACGTATATTACAAAAAGAAGAAAGAGATTAAAGAGATCTAACCACTAAACAAGAGTGCAGAGAACCTATATATGTTTCATCGAGTCCTGAATATAGAATGAAGTGGGAGGTTTTAAGGGGGGAAAGGGGGAACAAAGCTAATTATACATCAAAAGCACAAGAGCAATATGGGTCAGCCAAAAGGTTTGACATTAGATTCGTTATAGAGGGAATCGTATAATTTAAATCCCTTCCGGTCCAACGAGCTTTGTACGTTTGAGCTCTATTCTAATGGATTAGAAAAATAGCAAAAAAACCAAAATGGAATGAGTGACCATTGAACCATAGAGTAACTGGATGACAGAGATCGGTTAGTGAAACGGCTGATTGCCTGGGTGAATCACCTGCCATGTGATTGGTAAAATAGGAACTATCGATATTTATATCTTTTAGAAGTACAGAGCTAAATTTGGTGATTTTTTATATGTCTTTTTTAGCACCGCGTCTTACTATCTGTTCAGGCTAGACTTACACTAGCTTCTCAATCTAAAATTCCCTCGGTTTTTTCTCCGGGGCTTTAAGAAGAGATTCCCATTTTTACAGACAACTTAAAGATTGAAAAATAGATTAATGAGATTTTATTTATCATCAAATTTACTAAAGAGAAATTATATAATTGGTGTTTTTAAATAGGAAGGTTTATAAACAATGACGAGGAGAAATATACATTTACTATTAAACTATAGTTTTCAGAACGTAGAGAGGGTTAATAAACTGTTTAATCGAATCAACATGATTAAATATAAGTTAACTTTTAATTCTAGGTTACAGTTAAGGAGGTACAAAAGGGAACGCGTGTTACGGTCCTTATTTTCTAAGTTTTGATGATAAATATATATTTGGTTTAAGGTTCTACAAATAATCATTTTAACAGGTTAGACAATGCTTATAACAAATGATATATTTTTTAATACGGTTATGACTATTATTTTTAAATTGACGCAATACTGTATTTTATTTAGTCCAAAAGTATTTTTGTTATAGTCTTTTGTTAAGTACTTTGGAATAAGTTCCTTTCCATCCCACCTTAAATGTTTTAAATTCTTAAATATTGCAGTATTTTTTATTTGATTCAAACTATCCTGTATTATTCTTGTTTTTTTATACACATACAAAAATACTGTATGTCCTCCTCAGTTTTTCCATCTGCGTGGAAACCTTAAGAGAAACCTAAAATATGTAATGTTCTACGATAAACACGACTGGACGTATTGTGGATATACTTTTTCCCTAAAACGTAGTTTTTCATTTTTCTTTTAAGCATATATTGACAAGATTTCTTAAAACATTGAGTTATTTCATTAATAAGTTTAAAACTAATGTTTTCAGTGACTTAATATAGGTCATAAAGATTGAAAATGTAGTTTAGAGTAATTGCACCCGCATTAGCTTTAAGAAAGGATGGGTAAACCACAGTAATATATCACATTTGGAACCCCGTTGTTAGAATCTTGGACTTACTGTAATTTGCAGTTCAGTATATTTATTGCGAGTCTAACCTGCGCCGGTGGTCACGCGGAGAAAAGGCGTGATTCACGTCTTATCTGATTGTCTTTGGTCGGGACAGGCCTGGGCTCAAATCTCGACTGGTATTGCTATCCCCCGTCCCCCCAAATGGTTTTCCAGTTTCCTCCCGTATACGTGAAAACCATACGTCCTCTAAATGGTACCTTCTTCATCCTTATCCTGCTAGTGTAAATATAATACGGATATCCTGGACGGGTATTAGGACGCGTAACACCAAAAAGAGACTACGTGAGACCCCGCGATCAACCGGTGCTGGAAGCACATTACTCGACTGGTTACCCAAGCCCCTACTCTGGGTTGACTTACGAACGAGGCTCCCTGATATTAGCCCAAGGGGTGCTCCTGGCTATGACACGTGTATTTTAACTCTCTGGTCACGTGTTCTCAGGGCAAACCAATCCATTTCAAGCTTGACTTGCACCGAAGGTTGCTTGCCTAGTGCTCACACCGATAGACCCTAATTAGAATATAAGGTTGAAAGAGAAGGGTGAAGTGTGATTGGTTGCTCGGATAGTATAGCGGAGTATGACCTGGGGGGTTGGGTTTCATCCTCGATCCGAGGCGCTTAGAGGGTTGGGGGGAAGAGTATTTACCTCCCATTTTTATGGTAAGCTATCCTATATAATGGAGAATAATATGCGCTCCCCGCCCCCCCTTTTCACTCTTTGGATTAAATAATTTTGTATTAATTACTCGCTTTGCTCGTTGGGAGCTCCGCCCCCAAGCCCACAGTGGATTTTATTTATAAGTAGATGTAAACTAATGTAATTCCAGAGCCGTTTTTTGATAGGTCTTACCGTAAAGCCACATGAAACCTCCTAAGAAAGGTCCACACCAACTTTAAAGTTGCTCCACAATTTAGAAATTTTTTTCGGGGGTTATTATTTTTTTGTTTTTAACTTTTTGAAATTTTCCCGTTGGTTACAAGCTAGAAGCCATAAGTTTGCCAAATTTCAAGTTTCTAGCTCATATAGATGTGGGTAAAAATTAATGTCAATGAGTGAGTCAGCCGTGTGGCTTTATAGTAGTGTGTGTGTGTGTGTGTGTGTGTGTAAATATATATATAATCGTGAGGATTGGTTGGTTACTTCACTGCAGGTATGTTAGACTGGTGTCTGATCCTGGAGGTCATCATTCTGGTCGGTTTTGGTCTATGACGTACCTGGTTTTGGCTAAGTTGGATTGTATGTCATTTGCTGATATAAGCTGTCTGCTTATAAAATGAACGTAAAAGATTCTACTCAAAAATTTTTTTTTTAAATTATGATAATTAATTGTGTAATTTATAACTACAGTCATGCCACCGAAGATGGGGAGATCAAGTTTTGAATCCCGGTCGGGCGTACTGGGAGTGGTTTTTCCTAAATGGTTTTTTATTCTCCCTTCACGTAAATTCAGATTCACTGAAACTGTAGACGGGTGTTAAGACGCAATGCTAAAAAAACAAAACTAGTCATCTCACAATAGATTGGATTACGGTCAACGTGGAGGTCAAGGTTCTAGTCTTGGCTACGTGCACAGAACGTGATTTTCCACATGTGGCTTATCACCCTGGTTTGACCATCCTCCCTCCACTCTACTGCGGGCTAACTTCTTTTAAAACTACCCTCCTTATCCTCATCACTTAGACTAACTAGTTATTAGCCTTTGTGTTGAATGAGCTAATGTTTGTATATTTTTTATTTCTTCTGTCATCGCATTTAACTTCCTGTTCCGGGCTATAACTTTAGTTAATTGGGGCTTTTTATAAGTGCTGGAGGGAGTGGAGAAAAACCTCTCAGTACACCCAACAGGATTTCGAACCTCGACCTCTTCATCATCAGCCGTTCAATCTATTGCTAGCGTGACGTCTTAAACTATTCGTCCACTGAAATGAGTATATACTTCTTTTTTTTTAAATACAGTAGATATGTGACGAACTTGCTTGTTGAAAGATAATTAAGTGTGATAGTTTTTAGAATATTAATCTGTAAAATGTTTTCTAAAATTGTTTAAAAAAATAATAATATCCTAATTAAAACATTTTTTACTCGTTGGCGGCGATCCTAGTTTATTAAACTCGCATCAAAATTATCCTGTGGAATCCGAACCACGGTGGAAGCCTGGCATTTCCACACATTTACAAGTTGTGATTAATACACGTCTTGTCAGAGGTGAAGGAAGGCAATCAGATAAATCTGTGCCGGGACCGAGGATTGAACCACGGACCCCCAACACAGAAGTCTGACACCTTACCCTTAGACCACCAGGTCATCTTATAATATAAGATCATAATGTAATCCGTCAAGGTAAGATTGCTACCTTTGAGGGTATACATAGCCCCTGAGAACACAAAACGTGGTTCTTGATTTGAAACTCCCTAATGTAGCAAAAAATCAACACAATAAACATAGCAACAACCGCCAATCCTCCGCCCTAGCATCCAGTATCCCCCCCCCCCCCCCCCCCCCCCCCCCCCCCCCCCCCCCCCCNCCCCCCCCCCCCTCTCCCCTCTTTCCTTCATTCCAAACATCAACTTCCATTATGAGCCGCGTACTGCGACAGTAAACTAAACCCTTATAAGTGGGATAAATATGTTTTGTTATCACAGTTGTTAAAAGTTACCGGTGCCGAGTTGAAAATTTGCATAGGAAGGTTTATTTTTATCACCATATTTATTATTTTGTATTTTGTACTTTTGACAATAGAACTTTCGAGGACGTAAGTAAAAAAAAAAGGAAAGCCTGGTTTTATAAAGTACAGTCCAATTTTTCACAGTACTAGAACTAGAAAATTTACTAGCTCTACTTTTATGTATTCATACAGCAAGTCATGTATTCTGGAAATATTACTAATGATAGATATTATCAATACCTATAAAATAACACTCGTAGGGGTGACCTGACGGTCTAGGGGGTAATGTGTCAGACTTCTGTGCTGGGGGTCCAGGGTTCAATCCTCGGTCCCGGCACAGATTTATCTGATCACCAAACCCTTCCTTCATCTCTGACAAAATGTGTATTAATCACTACTTGTGAATGTGTGGATTGCCAGGCCTCTACCGTGGTTCGGATTTTAGTTATAGGTCCTCCATTTTCATCTCACAATCCCCCTACCATTACACATTAGCGTAAGTGCGTATAACCCGAACGGTTAGTAAGACGCGGTGCTAATAATAATACGGGTGGTGCTAATAATAATAATTGATAAATTATTAACGCTAAAACATTACCAACATTAAATAAAGTAATAATAACGTGCACTGTACACCAAAGTGTACTTGATATTTTATTCTACATTCTTCTTGTTATGACGATCACTGATGATGATAATGATGATGATGATGATGATGATGATGGCGATATGACAGCACTAGGCCCACGATGAGGAAATGAAGTGTGGTATTGTGTAGGCATTTTGACTTATTACATTTCTTTTTTAATTAAAAATAAATAAAATTGGGTATTGGTACCGTGGATGCCGAATCAGTGGATATGGGGACTCTCTACTCTATCAAATTAATCTAACAACCAGGCCCCAGACCAGTAAATTATTAAACAGTTAACTAAATGTATGAATGTTATATAACGAATGGATTATAAAAAAAGAATGTTAACATTTATTCACTATTTGTATTTTTCATTAATCTATTATATTTATATTTCCTCTTACGTTCAGAAATTTCTACAAGATTCAGATTCGTATTCGAGATTCGTAGATTAGTGTTATTTTTATTATTAGCACCGCGTCTTACTACCCGTTCGGGTTATACGCACTTACGCTAATGTGTAATGGTAGGGTGATTGTGAGATGAAATGGAGGACCTACAGTTTAACGTGGAATCCGAACCACGGTGGAGGCCTGCCATTCTTCACATTCACAAGATGTCTTGTCATAGGTGAAGGAAGGGTTTGGTAATCAGATAAATCTGTGCCGGGACCGAGGATTGAACACCGGCCGCGAGCAAAGAAGTCTGACACCTTACTCCCTAGACCGCCAGGTCACCCGTATATTAGTGGATTCAACCCATCTCCAATTGTTGGTATGTTTTAATAATATTTTTATTTATTTTTTGTCACCTTATTACCCGTTCAAGTTACACTTATATGGCGCTAATGTGATAAGGATGTGTAAGATTAAATTTAGAGGAAGGGTATGCACATTTGCGTGGAGCTAGTGGGGAAAACTGTTTAGAAAAATAAACTCACCCTAAGTACCAGGATTCAAACCCCAATTTCCTTGTAATTTATGGTCTAATCTGACAACTGAAGCGAGTATTATAATTAATATAAGACAATTTAAGATGCACATATATTTACACACGAATTACGAGCTAAGAATAGTGATACTCTTAAGGGGACCCGCTACTATAGAAAGATTATCTTTATACAGTAGATCTTATTTAATTCTAAGCCCGAGGGATATCTAAAAAAAAATCGAAATATCTAAAATTGGAATTACCATTTTCATAAATATCTTGGCAGCTGGTACACAATAAATCAATAGTCTCAAAATATGTTACATATAAACACACATATTTTATGTTTTTATAAGCTATATAAAACCAACATGCATCTACATAAAAAAGCAAGAAAATTTAAAATCAAAATATAAAAACCTGGGGAAAAAATAAAATATACAAATTGCAGACTTAAATCGGTTTTTCCTATCACGTTTAAAAAAAATTAGTTATCTTGGTTTGTTGTAATTTGCTTATCTTGACACAATAAATAAATCTTCAAGTTCACTGATTACATTAAAAATGCTGTCTTATTTACGTCTGATTGGGATTCAGTGAATCTTCTCAGGTTTACCATCATTCTAAATACTTCAGAAACTAATGGTATTGGCTATTCTGCTTGGATGTCTGTGCTGTCCTCTTCATCAGTGGATTCTTGGATATTTTGGTTCCTTACTTCTTCAAGAATCTATCCATCTGCAGCGTTCCACCATCGTTAATTTAGGTTTAAATGAGTATAATATAAAAATAAATTAACGAAGTATAGGCTTCGAAATATCCAACTATTTCCTTCTAAAATTAGAACTACGCGTTATTTTTTTATCATACATATAGATAGGGATTTCATGGGAAATCAAGGTGGTTTTGAACTATCCAATTTTTCGAGTTAACCAATATCGAATTTTCCAAATCCTATTGTACCACACTACATATTATGGAAAAGGCGAATCTGAAGGTTCAAAATCTCTAAAACATTCCTCTATATCTTATAATTAAAGCAACTTTTCTAGCTGTCCTGTGGTCCTTTCTCGGAAAGCTAGTTCTATTTTTGGCACTTGTACTATTAATGCGAGTACACGTTGACAATTTCAAAACGCAACAAACAAATGAAGTGCTTGTTTTACGATGGAATTACCCACAATAGACTAAATGATTTAAAAAAAACACGGACCATAAAACACATTTACGCGCCAGTTTCACATAATGCTACCAATTAATATAAAATATATGTGCTTATTGAGATAAAAAGGTTTTGTCAATTTCTATTGGGCAATAATTTGAGATAGATATTATTTTATTTGAGGAGTTAAATGTGTACTTTTTTAAAACACACATAGACTACTGTAATAAACCAGCACAATACTGATAAAATAACTAAACCAAGGCCCGCTTCGGTGGCTGTATAATCTAAGGCGTCACTCTCGCAGTAGACTAGACTGCCGAGGACAGGGTGATCGGAGTTTGAATCCCGGTCGGGTGAACTGAGTTTGATTTCATAACTTTTTTTATTTACCATATCCCCACACAAATTCGGATGCACTTCCTCTAAATGCAACCTTCTTAATCCCGAACACATTAGCGTAATGACCATTTACAGCCTGTAAAGATGCGCGCTATCAAAAAGAGAAGAAAGCCGATTACAAGCCACGGAAACGAAATTTCTCCGCACCATGAAGGAAAAGACTAAGTGAGACAAAATAAGAAATGATGTTATACAAACATATACTAAAATGAAAGAACCCCTATGTGAAAAAAAAATTGTCAGATCAAGTATGAAATGGTTCGAGCATGTTAGGAGGATGGAGATTGGAAGAGTATCGAGGAGGTAGTCGGAGGAAGACCGAGTAGAAGATGGATAGTCACTGTAGACACACAATACTACTCATGAGATATTTGTACTTAAATATATACAAATTGTATATCAGGACGAACCAGTATGTAAATAATAATTATCCTTACCAACACCTCCTGGATTCAAACCAGGGACCAATGAGAGCCTAGGTTCTTTCTCAGCCGATAACAACTTTTTTAATAAATAAACTTTACGTTTGTAAAATGTTATTACTTTCTCTCGACACCCTGGAGAGAAAGTATTGTGATAGTAAACAAATTCGAAATCAAGAATTTGATAAACGTTTACACTTCATGACCCCCTGAAACAAACAAAAAAAGTTTTTCTCGTGATGTTGTCTGTCTGTCTGTCTGTCTGTCTGTACCTCGGACTAGAGCAAAAACCATTCTACAAACTAGGTTAAAACTTTGTATCTAGGACGTTCATAAGGTCTCAGTGGTTTTTTTTTTTGAATTAGATGTCTAACCTTAAATTTAAGGGTAGTCTAACTAAGGACAAAAAGATAATTTTTTAATCTAAATTTGCTCTACCGCTAACGATTTTGATTAAATTTGATACCTAGACATTGTTTACTAAATATAAACAAGATGGCAATTCTAATTTTTTCACTTAAATTACTTTGAAGTTACTTTACACATAAGCAAAATTTTCCAATTTTTTCATCATTTCTCCGCAACTATTTGAGATACGAAATATCTTATCATTGTAAAATTTTATTAATATTAAAGATAACAATCTTTTATTTAAATTATATTTTTCATAAAACCTATAGTTTCTTAGACACAATCAAAAATAATAACTTTTTAAATCGGGTACTTGAAAATGAATTTTATTCTTATATTCTTTGGTGGACAAAGATATCTCTCTTTTCTCACTTTTTCTGTAACAGTGATCCTAGGTTGTAATATCATACACTTTAGAATAAGTAATTAACAGTGTGTATTATTTAATTTATGATCTTTAGTATAACGTTTCTACAACAATATATACACCTATTTTTGTTTAACAAATCTTACGAGTTATTAGTAAATGTCTATTTTAAAACAAGGGCGAGAGAAAGTCTTTGTGTTTGCATCGAACAATCTATTTTTTTAAATGAAACACTTTAGTAAGCCACACCTTAGCACACCCGGTCGGGTGTCGAACCCCAATATCCCTCACAATGGTAACCCAGACAGGAAGAGACTGTTACCTTTGTCCATGTGCTTACCGATGCGAGTTAATTGCATTGTTAATTGAAGTAACAATTCAATACCTTCCCTCCGGAAGTAATCACGATGAGAATTAAAGCGATGATATTAGATAAATTCCATCGCTAGAATTTAAAAAAAATAAACTCATTAAAAATCAAAACTGTTTCTTTTGCTAGGAGCATATTCATAGCTCAAATAAACTTATCTAACATAGTAATTAAATAAATGGAACGGTGCACCAGACATACTTTCTCCCGCTTTCATCTTAAAATATATATTGATTATTAAAAACTCATAAGATTTGCGAAACAAAATAAAAGATATATACAAGTTGTAGAAACAATACACCAAAGATCATAGATGAACAAATATACACTGTTACTTACTTACTCTATGACATTAGGAACTAGGGACACAGTTACAGAAAAAAATAGAAAAAAGAAACATATATGTCCAACAAAGAGCATAATAATTAAATTTATTTTCAAAGGCCTGAATTAAAAAGTATATATATATATATATTTGTTAATAGCTCAGAAATGATTGGTTTCCTATAAATATATTTCAAATAAAAGATGTTTATCTTTAATAGTATTACAACTTTACGATGATAAATTATTTCGTATCTCAAATAGTTGATAATAAGGGCCAAGTTGAAAATTGAAAATAATGAAGGGACTACAATGAAAAAAAAAATTCAGCATCATAAGTAAAATAAATCAATTGAAAAATCTTTGTTATTAATATATGAAAATTAATTACAATTTTAATACTTTTCGTTTCAATCTTTTTTTTTTCGAGAAATATAGGCTAACCTTTTATCTCCAGATATGTTTTTATATTGTAAGTGGGCTTTCACACGTGACGGTTTTTCGCCGTGAATAAAGACGGTGCAAGCTGTCTGTACCGACGGAGCGGCGCGGCTTGCCGTACCTTGTTTAAATCTCTCCAATCTGCAAACTCCATTTCTTAGTTATGCTCCAATCTGCTAACATGAACCAAGGAAAGATTTTGTTTTTTTATACTTGCTATATTTACCAAATAAAAAACGTCAGTGAAGACCACAAAAGTGTTGGGTAGATCCTTTGAATATTCATATATTTACAGATGGCGCGTTTGCCAACATTTTCCATACAATATCGTCCAACGTCTTCAGTTATGGGTTCATTTCAGCACAGATTTCCATCCAGGCTGATAATGACTAGATCCAAGATTTGTATTCCTCCAAGCAGAGGTGGTTTAAGGGCAGTGCGAACCGGGCAGCTGTCCGGGGCGCTAGTTCGAGAGGACGCCAAAGAGGGCTAGACCTAACCTAACGCAGTCTAGAAATAATATAAAAATAGTCCCCGAACCTAACGTGACCTGGGCGTGATAAGAAAATAATACCCAAACCTAACAGCTTCAAACCTAACGTAGTCTGGGCGTTATAGTGGAGTTGCTAAACATAACAATCGTTCACTTTTATATACCAACATGAAATTTCACATATTAGTATAATTTTGTGATGAGTAAAATATAATTTAGTGACGCTCTTAAAAAAGTTATTTTACTTTTTCAACCTTGAAAAAATGGCATCATAAAACTTTTTTTTTTGTGTGTGCAATTTTAACGTAGACCTTTAATAATATCTAGGTGTTGTTTAAACTTATAATAAAAATATATATAGAGGAGAAAATCGTTTACAAAACAGATTCTCATAATTTTATTTGTGATTCTAACAGTTTTTGTACAATCTCGAAGTGAAACATTTAGCGTATAGTTAACATTTGTGGAGTTTCCCTTCAGATTATTTTTCTATCACTCCCAGGCTATGCTAAGGTTGGAGTTGTTAGGTTTGTGAACTATTTTCATATTTTAATAGAGTCCAATCACCATGCGAAATGTGATAGCTGGCAGCCAGCAGAAGAATAAAGAACGGTTAAATGAAAAAAAAAGAGAGTGTTGTGAACGTTTTGACCGCCAAAGTTACAACAAATCAACATATGGTTTTGCAGATCATATGGTTGGGCGAATGGCTTCATGAGAGTATATCTGGAAGCTTCTACTAGCTGTCAGTTAGCACCACTCGTATGGTGAATGGACTATATTATCCACCGGTTATATAGGTGGGCGCCACAAGGCAATCCCGACCGAGCATGAAATTTACCTCGGTCCGCTCCTGCTTCTAAGCTTCTGTCTCAAAGCACTGGACTCAATTCCAGTTGTTCAATTAATGCCTCAGCATTAATTTCGAAAGTTCTGGAAGCCATATCGTCTACTCAATACAACGACCAACGTGGGACTGGAGCTAGTCCGCCGTGCAGACCGACAGGGAAACACCGTGACGTGTGAAGAGATGAATTAGACGCAATGTTATCTCGACCAATTCAGCGCTCCGTTCACGGAACGGCGGCCGTCCCTAGGTCAAGATACGCCATGGCTACCATGGTGGCCCTTCCTAGGTCGAGATACGCCATGGCTGCCATCCCTAGGTCAAGATACGCCATGGCTACCATGGTGGCCCTTCCTAGGTCGAGATACACCATGGCTGCCATCCCTAGGTCAAGATACGCCATGGCTACCATGGTGGCCCTTCCTAGGTCGAGATACACCATGGCTGCCATCCCTNTGGCCGTCCCTAGGTCAAGATACGCCGTGGCTGCCGTCCCCAGGTATATATACGCCGTGGCTACCACGTTGGCCGTCCCTAGGTCAAGATACGCCGTGGCTGCCGTCCCCAGGTATATATACGCCGTGGCTACCACGTTGGCCGTCCCTAGGTCAAGATACGCCGTGGCTGCCGTCCCCAGGTATATATACGCCGTGGCTACCACGTTGGCCGTCCCTAGGTCAAGATACGCCGTGGCTGCCGTCCCCAGGTATATATACGCCGTGGCTACCACGTTGGCCGTCCCTAGGTCAAGATACGCCGTGGCTGCCGTCCCCAGGTATATATACGCCGTGGCTACCACGTTGGCCGTCCCTAGGTCAAGATACGCCGTGGCTGCCGTCCCCAGGTATATATACGCCGTGGCTACCACGTTGGCCGTCCCTAGGTCAAGATACGCCGTGGCTGCCGTCCCCAGGTATATATACGCCGTGGCTACCACGTTGGCCGTCCCTAGGTCAAGATACGCCGTGGCTGCCGTCCCCAGGTATATATACGCCGTGGCTACCACGTTGGCCGTCCCTAGGTCAAGATACGCCGTGGCTGCCGTCCCCAGGTATATATACGCCGTGGCTACCACGTTGGCCGTCCCTAGGTCAAGATACGCCGTGGCTGCCGTCCCCAGGTATATATACGCCGTGGCTACCACGTTGGCCGTCCCTAGGTCAAGATACGCCGTGGCTGCCGTCCCCAGGTATATATACGCCGTGGCTACCACGTTGGCCGTCCCTAGGTCAATATATGCCGTGGCTGCCGTCCCTAGGTAGAGATACGCCGTGGCTGCCGTCCCTTGGTCGAGATACGCCGTGACTGCCGTTCCTAGGTCGAGATACGCTATCCACGGCGACGTTGAAGGATCATCACGTATGAAAGCTGTGCAAGTAAGACAGTGAATCTAGTGTTGAGGTCACTTTCGTAACTGACCACAAACGCACTTCAGTAAGACGTTATCTCTAGGGTGTTTTGTTACTTTTCAAAACAAAAAAAACTGTTCACACAATTATGTGCTGAAAAACATTTCACGTATATGTAGCGAAATATTGACATCTTTTTTTGGGAATCGAACTCAAAAGAATTAAGGAGTACAAATTTTGTACACCAACCTCTACTTACCCACTTCGGTAGCTGGCATGTTCTAACGCGCAACTCTAGTGTTAGACTAGACAGCTGAAGACGGGGATATCGGGGTTTTAATCTCGGTCGTGTGAACCAAATTTGTTTTTCTCCAAAAAAATCCACTCTTAGTCCATGCAAATGCGGGTAAACTTCCTCTAAATTAAAGCATTCCTAATCGTTAATACATTAGTGTAATTAGTACATAACCCGCTTCAGTGGCTGCGTGGTCTAGCGCGCTACTCTCACAGAAGACTAGATTGCCATTGATAGGGAGATTGAGGTTCGAATCTCGATTGGGTGTACTGAGGTTTTTTCCCTCCATGGTTTTACACTCTCCCTCCAGTTAAATGCGGGTACACTTTCTATAAATATAACCTTCCTCATCCCTAAAACCATCAGCGTAAATGAGTACATAAACGTATAAACCGAACGGGTAGTAAGACGAGGTGGTTTAAAAAAACACCCTACCTCCAAAATTTTACAAAGTACCATAATGCTCAATTTCCAAATAACAAATTGTGTACATCTCCAAAGTTCATATTAAGAATTTGGGTACATTGTATATTGGGACTTGGTGACCTGGTGGTCTAGGTGTAAGGTGTCAGACTTCTATGCTGGCGGCCGGGGTTCAATCCTCGGTCCCGGCACAGATGTATCTGATTACCAAACCCTCCTTCACCTCTGACAAATGTGGGGAATGCCAGGCCTCCACCGTGGTTCGGATTCCAGGTTAAACTGTAGGTACTACATTTAATCTCACAATCACTCTACCGTTACACATTAGCGTAAGTGCGTATAACCCGAACGGGTAGTAAGACGCGGTGCTAATAATAATATATTGGGACTTAAAAAGGCCCACGGGCCTCACAGAATCATGGATTAGGTCACAAGTCTGACATGCCTGCCTTAGACGATGCGGCCACTGAAGAAGGTTGAGGCTTTTTTGTGGGTGTGTGTGTGTCAACCGCATCAAACGTCTTGCTGCATAATTTTCATTACCTTGACTTTCCACAAGACGAAATTCCCATCTAGTGGGTCTTTTTTTTTTAATGCGACTAGACTCGCCGCTGTTCTCTTCTTGTCAACCCAACACAAAATTGCTTTTCCTTATGGCCGTTTTATTTGTTTATGTATAAATCACGCTTCAGTTGTTTTATTTTCAGACTAATAACTATTTCTACAAAAATTGGAACGAGCTACTTGCGGGGAAAATATATTTTATGATATGACTGAAAAGAATTTAGTAGTCATCATCAATTCAACTAACCAATAACTTTTTTTTTTTAATTTACCTTTTAGAGCCACGTTATTACTACCTGTTATACGCATTTGTAGGCCTAATAGTTATTCTAATTTGACAAGGATTTTTTGTGGTGGGAACGTGTAAAATATTTTTTTTTAAACTCCTGTACACTCGTTTGGGATTCGAATCCTAATCTTTGGCCAGAAGAAAGAAAACATGTTTGATTTTATAAAATATCGTTTCTACCAGAACCATACCATACGAAGTTTACTTGTACCCATCTCGGTGGCGAAGATAACTAACGCGCTGGTTTCGTGTTGAGCTAGACTGTCGAGGACGGAGAGATCTAGGTTAGAATTTCACTCGGGTGAACTGAGGGGTTTTTTACTAATTTTTTCCACTCTCCCTCTACGCAAATATGGATTCACTTCCTTTCAGTTCAACCTTCCCAATTCTTAACCTATTAGCATAATTAGAACTTAGAGTATAACCCCAACTGGTAGTAAAACGCAGTGCAAAGTATTATTCAATTTACTTGTAACATTGAGATACTTTACATATCTCAAATTTTTAATTACATTAGATAATTTCTAAATAAATAAATTAAAAATTAACTCTGTTTTAGTTTGGTCAAAGTTAAATTGTGAGATTCTAGTTAGTACAAAATTAAGGAAAAATAATTAATTGATTAGTACAGATTTTTTTAAAACTATCCGTATATGAATTTTTACCCGTAAAACACGTATACAGCTTTATTCGTCATGTATCTAAAATTCCCCAGATATAAATTTTAAACAAAATCTTTAGATAAATCTTTAAAAAATTTCATATTAAAAAAAATCACTTATCAGTAAACTACCCTTAATTTGAGGGCTAAGGTTGAAATAAAAATAAAATACCAAGGCATAGCCTTATTACATATAAATAGGTCTATCAAGTTTTAACAAAATCCAAAAAACTGTTTCAGATCCGTGGCCAGAGACACACAGAATTGTATAATCCACTCTTTTTTTGTGTTTTATGGACAAACATAAAACGTGATTATCATAATCTTGAAGTCAAATTTTTTTCTCGATTTCAATACTTTCTTGAGAAAGGTAAAATCAACTTCAAATTAAAGGAGAAACTATAGGCGATATTTCTACTAGAAATTTACCTAACGCACTAATTTCGTTTTGAGCTAGACTGCCGAGGACGGGGAGACCGAGGTTCCAATCTCGTTCGGGTGAACTGTAAGGTTTTTTTTCTTAAATGTTTTTCCATTGTCCCTCCACACAAATGTGGGTTCACTTCCTCTAAATTCAACCTTTCCAATTCCTAACCCAATTAGCGTAATTAGTAGCTGTCGATTTTGACCGAATAATTTGGGGTTCAAATCCAGACCAGGTGCGCCTGGAAAGAGAAAGTAATTTATCACCGTGGCCTTACCACCCTATCTCCCAGTTAATTTGGGTGCACTATTTAATAGCTACTCCCACCTCATCTTTACAACTATTATTTTCTTTTTCACACAAAAGTCCGGGCTATTTGCATATTTATGAGGAAAGCAGACTCATTTAGGGAACGCAGACGTTGTTGGGATTCGAACCCCAAGCTTCCAGTCATCATAAAACGCACACAACGCTAAGCAAAAGTGACCGAATTTCAATCAGTCTCGTACCATCTAACTACAATGACCTTCTTTGAGCTTCTGGAATATTTAATAATTATTTATATAAAGTCTTGTGACTTAAGTGCCGAGAAGATTTGTTTTTTATTATTATTATTATTATTATTATTACTACTACTATAACGTACACTCCAAATACCTAATACACATTATTATCACTTTAAATGCAAGAACTAATAAAGTATAATAATGTGTGAAAGATATAAACTCACTGTGACATCATATTGCTGGAAAAGCCCGTACTCAAGGAAAATTCCCCAAATGACTGTCCGACACGACTTAGATAAGCTACAATAAACGAACATCTTACACCTGGGTTGGACGTTGAAGAAGTGAGTAATGTCTTTCTTGTGGTATGCTAGTACTTGTTATCGTTTGGCTCATTTTTAGGAAATTACCACCCCTTATTTCCCTTCTAAAAGTTCCTTCCAGAATACGTCAGTCCATCTTGTATAAAACAGCCATCCCTCGCTTAACTTTTGAATGTTTTTAATCTTCGTGTTTCATTACTAGCCATGGGGTTAACTAATGCTAGATAGTTCATTTAACTACCAATCTTGTAACTCCTTAAACTATTATTATTTTATAGGCTTTGTAGGTAAAAATTCTAACTGCCATCAGGCGTAGGGCAATGTATCAAATCTTTTCATTCCATTATTAACTGCTAATTTAAATTGCCAGTTTTATGAGGCAGACGCTCCTACGTAGAAGGATGTGAGTTTGTTCTAGTTTTAAGAGCTACATTTTTACTTATATTCACATCAAACTTCCCTATCATGGTTACAGGTCAATCGTAGGTTCTTTTCCCCTGATTTTCCCAGTTCGAACAACCTTAATTTGATTTAATCAAAGGATTCTATTCCCTTCTATAAACAATGAAACGTTTTGTATGTGTTCTCTTATAACCTATTGTACTACCTTTGACTTAATTTAAATCTAAATAAACTGTTTTGCTAAGATTGTATATATATATCTTATGGTTGAGCCTTCCCATCCTTCTTAAATTATGTTTGTAAAAGTATTCGTCACGTCTACTCTATAATAGCAGAAGCGGCTATACATTATTATTTATTATAGATGTAACCAAAGAAGATTTTGGATTCATCCATACAATGAAAAGAAAAGAAACTGGACTAATAATAATAATAATAATAATAATAATAATAATAATAATAATAATCGGCTATTTATCGTGGAAAAGGGACTGCAATTAACTGATACAAAATGTATAGCGTTGTAGGCCTACAAGATGTCGAAAGAAAGCTACTTTGAATAGCTAACAGTCGATCAATCACGACTGTTGAGTTTTTAACTGAGGTAGCCCGGCGACCGGCATGTTGAATTTCCGGCGTCAAATCACGGACGCGTCGTGAACCGGTTAGAAAACAATAGCCTCTACATTGAAATACATTAGCGGTGAAGCTCAGGCTACTGGTTGGCAATTTAGGGTTTTACTCGCGTCACTTTTTAGTCTAGTTTGAGTTGCTCCGTGGGTGAAAGGTCCTATACTAACTAACATGTAAAAATAAAACCAGGGTGACCTGGTGGTCTAGGGGTTAAGGTGTCAGACTTCAGTGCTGGCAGCCGGGGTTCAATCCTCGGCCCCGGCACAGATTTATCTGATTACCAAACCCTTCTTTCACCTATGACAAGACATATTGTGAATGTGGGGAATGCCAGGCGTCCACCGTGATTCGAATTCCACGTTAAACTGTAGGTCCTCCATTCCATCTCACAATCACCCTACCACATTACACATTAGCGTAAGTACGTATAACCCGAACGGTTAGTAAGACGCGGTGCTAATAATAATAATAATAATAATAATAGTAAAATAAAACCGATTTCTGCACCTAAGACAGTCTTGAGCGCCTTTATGTAGCAGAAGAACCTTACCCCTGCCTCTCCCTACCTTCTGCGCTTCACCCCTAAAACTTCTGACATACTACCCCAGGGAGAAAGTGTGGGTGAGGGACCGGGGGGTGGGGGGAAGAGGCAGTTCGTAGTGACGGGTAAGGGTAGCCTTGACGTCACAGATGAGGGGAAATAACTTCCCTACCGAGAGCAATTTCACGAAGCGAACACTTTAAATAATGATGATGGTGGTAATAATAATACATAATTGCCTTACGAAACAGCCGTTATATTACCGTTGTAATAATGACTTTTCCGCAAAAAGTTTTTCTCCCTTGTTCCATGCTGTGGCTCGGGAATAAACGGGTCTTGACCGCTTTTTATTTTTAAAGACTTTGAAAATTATATTTTGGTTTTATCGTAGCCTAGTTCTGGTCGGAAGAAACTTTTAGAAAATAAAAACTTTATTTGAGGTCAACATTGATAACATCTTACTATTTTATTAGAGTTTTTTATTAGTACTAACCCGTTCGGTTTATACGTTTATGTACTAATTATGATAATGATTTTAAGGATTAGAAAGGTCATATTTAAAAGAAGAGTACCCGCATTTAGGTAGAGGTGGATTGAAAAACCCTTCTGTAAAAACCACCCTCAATACACTCTACCGAGATTCGAACCTCAATCTCCGCGTCTACTGCGAGAGTAGCGGGTTAGACCACGCGGCCAACGAAGCGGGTTTTTTTAGTGTTATTTCTTGGTTGCCAACATTGATAATATTTTAAGATATTATTAATATTATTTTATTATGTATAATATTTATCGTGGGGACCTGGCGGTCTAGGGGTAAGGTGTCAGAATTCTATGCTGGCGGCCGGGGTTCAATCCTCGGCAAAGATTTATTTGATTACCAAACCCTTCCTTCACCTCTGACAAGATATCTTGTGAATGTGAGGAATGCCAGGCCTCCACCGTGGTTCGGATTCCACGTTAAATTGTAGGTCCTCCATTTCATCTCACAATCACCCTACCATTACACATTAGCGTAAGTGCGTATAACCCGAACGGGTAGTAAGACGCGGTGCTAATAATAATAATAATAATAATAATAATAATAATAATAATATAATATTTATCAAAAGTGACAGCCGAAGATCACATGACTTGACGTATGGGTACGTAAAAGTAAAGCTAGTAATTTTTATAGCGCTCAGATATGTTCATTCTTAAGAAAATTGGATTATATATTTAAGCTCTTTATTTATAGCAAGACTCTCTTTATAAAGTTGCCATATTGTATCCTAGTACCTGCAAGGGTTAGGCCGTTATCATTATTCAAGTTTTATCTTCCAACCGGGTAGGTTTATTGCCTTCCTTAAGGTGGTATACGACGCCCTCTAAAGCCACTTGCAGACGATCAGACGCTTCGATGAACACGTTATCAAAGAGGTATAGAAATATACCTTGTTGTATACCGTGGTAAAAGCATCTTAAGTCCAATACACCGATTTAAAGTAATTTTCCAAATCAGCTTTCACATATCTTTCTACAGAACCATGGATGGTAATTGTAGTTTTCCGACGCTTTAGGCCAATCTATAAGGCGTCTGACTACGGAGATAAAAATCCTGGCTTTGATTAATGTCATAACAGAAAAATTTAAAATCGATAGAACACTGGCTTCTTTCTTTCATAATAATAGATTAAACAACTAGTGGACTGGGAGTTAAGTCTGTTTTAAGAATCAAGTTCGTTTTTGTTCTGATATAATTAGTTGGTTTGTAAAGTCTACGTTACATAATGTAATACAATATTATTAGTGATTATAATCTAGTAGGTGACCTGGCGGTCTAGGGGTAAGGTATCAGACTTCTGTGCTGGCGGCCGGGGTTCAATCCTCAGTCCCGGCAAAGATTTATCTGATTACCAAACCATTCCTTCACCTCTGACAAGACATCTTGTGAATGTGGGGAATGCCAGGCCTCACCATGGTTCGGATTCCACGTTAAACTGTAGGTCCTCCATTTTATCTCACAATCACCCTACCATTACACATTAGCGTAAGTGCGTATAGCCCGAACAGGTAGTAAGACGTGGTGCTAATAATAATAATATAATCTAGTATATTTAAAGTGTATTTTTTTTAGCATATGTACTAATGTGGTAGGAATGAAGAAGGTTTAATTTAATAGGAAATGTAGCCACATTTGTATGGAGGAATAGTGAAAACCCATTTATGAAAAAACTCAGTACACCAAACCCGGGATTCAAAGTCCAACCTCACCATCATCATCAACTTAAATCATCTAACTAAATGTAACAGTATGTGTAAGGGAAACTATAAGAAAAAACACAAGAATGTACCATTTGGAAATAATGTCGAAAATAATCAACCAAAGAGTACACAACCAGCAACTCTACCAGTCGTGCCAATTATTAAATACAAATGCATTCAAAAGAGGACGAGATTTTTTAAATTTATTTTTCCCCACTCAAGTATTCCCGTAAGAACTATCAGCAACTAATTACCTTAGTAAGGTTAGAGATAAGAAAGGTAACGATTTAGAGAAAATGTCCTCGAATTAGCATTTAAGGGGATTAGAAAACAATTTAAGGAAAAAACCAACCCAGATGAGATTCGATCCCCGAAGCATGGCAGTAGTCCACGCACCCACCGATGCGGGTAGAAGAAAAATCTTCCAAATTTCATAGACGCGCTAGAGAGCTTTTCAAAAATAAAGTGATGTATCTTAATTTTTTTCGGAAATCGACCTCTGGTTTGATATGCTATCTTCCACGCTTACTCATAATATTTTTATTTATTATAAACTGTCCATATGGGAATGGGATTGATACCTGCTTCGATGTCCACATGGTCTTAGGCGCCACTTTAGCAATAGACTAGACTGCCGATGACAGGGTGATTGGGGTTCGAATCCAGGTCGGGTGTACTGAATAAGGTTTTTCCTAAATAGTTTCCCAGTCTTCTTCCAGTCTCCACGCAAGTGCGGGTACACTTCTTATAAAATCAACCTTATTCATTCCCAACTCACTACCGTAATTCACACATATGCGTATAACCTGAACAGGAAGTAAGACGCGGTGCTAAAAAAAATGGGATTGATGATAAACAGCGCTAGGTCAATTTTCAGTCAAATGGGGTTGTAGCAAAATGGGAATCGGTGTACGACACGTTATGATCGTAAACCCGCAAGAAATATATGTCTGAAATGTATTTATTATCTCAACAAAAAATTAAATAGAGCTCATTCTATTTCTGATAACCGTATTTCTGGTAGAAACGCGTCTCAACTATATTTATTGTTCGAGAATAATTTTGTATTCGCATTTCAAAGCTATATACCGTTCGTATGGACATCGTAAATCAACAATTCCCCTATAACCCAACATTATTGTTCCCGTTCTATCCAGACATTATGACCTATAAATTTTCTTCGCAGCCTTATTTTTAAAGTAGAGAATCTGTGCTCTCTTTATATTTAATTTATAGCTTAAACGTAACTGCTGGGCAGTTTAAAAAAAAAACGTGCGAGCTTATCACCCCACATCACCTAACTTATGTACCGTGAATTTTTAAGAAAAATATGATCCTTAAGTAATAAAGAAACACATAAAGCTTGTTACTAGCACACAATAAAATTTAAAAATGGTTTCTAGTGAATTTTCAAACGAAAATATACGCGTAATTAAACACAGAGTAGGCAGAGTATTTTGTGTTGTATATTGTATAGATACTAGTAAAGGGATTTCAGTTTGATCCATTTCAGTGGTCGCAAGGTCTAAGTCTTCACTCTGGCAATATACTAGATTGACTATGAAGGGGAGATCAGGGTTCGAATTCCGGTCGAGTGTACTGAAGGGGTATATTTACCTAAATGGTTTTCCCTCTCCCTCCAGGCAAATTCGGGTACACTTACTCAAAATTCAACCTTCCTCATCACTCCTCATCAACATATTAGAGTAGTTAATATGCTACATTGAATCCTATAGCCCGAACGGGTAGTAGGACGCGGCGCTAAAACAAAAACAAAAACAAAAAACAGCGGACCACTAAATGTCTACACACTACCTTCCGCCAGAGAGAAAATTGTATGCGTTAATACTGTATTATTAGTAGTCCTACTATTATTTTGGGATTGATTTACGCTAACGTCATTCATTGAAGATGAAACGCAATTTATTAATTTGGAATTTTAGTCAAGAATAACACAACGAAACCGTAAACAATTTGTCCTGAATTGTACATATTGTATCACTTATTTGGGTGTTTTGATTTAGGTAAAATGCAAAATATTTCTTAAGTTAATATATTAGGGTTGCTTTCTATAATAATGACATTTAAATTTTTTTTTAAATACATCCAACACTATTAGGTTGTTTTTAGTTCATGTGTCCAGGTCTTTTTTTAAAAAGCATCGCTTTTTACTACCTGTTCAGGCTATACGCATATATAATAACAACACTAATGAGTTAGGGACGAGAAAGGTTGAATTTAGAGGAAGTGTATCTGCATTTGCTTGGAGGAATAGTGGGGCAAACCGCCTTATACAACAGCTATAATAGCTACAAACAATCAAATTTCAAGTATTTATACGTCAAGTTATAGTACTCGTATCTGCAGCTTCCAATTTTGATCGATTTTTACCAATTCATATAAACACTAATAATATAAGAATCAAATAGCCAAAGCTATTATTTATACTTTTTATTGAGGAGTTCCCCAATCTTCAGAATATGATGTCTTGATAAAGAACTCCTCAATAAAAAGCATAAATAATAGCTTCAACTATTTGATTCTTAAAAATGCAATCCCCTACAATTATAATAATTGTACAAATGGCTGCAATAAGCCAACTACCGAGTAGAGGGTGGCTGCGTTATCTGATAGCTCGTGATCTTAATAAAACCACATATTTGTAGCCGACGATTTCCACACGTCCATCACAGACTCTGACTTGAAATATGAGTGAAGAATGACCCTGGGCACGGGATGATTCCTGGATAGATCAGTGGTAAGAGCATTGGTTTACTAAGCCAACGGTCCCGGATTCGATTCCCGTATCCAGGTGTCATTTTTCAATTTTCAGAACTAATAATATAGTTAAGCGTTATCTATGTTGGATGCCGAAATTGTTATAGTTTCTAAAAGGCCCATTTTGTGAAAAATTGGACTGTAATCACGTTGTTGCAACACAGTGTACTTGATGACGAGACAGTATCGTCGATGTCACGCGACCCCCAGCTTCCTGTGTTTGTTAGCACGCTCAGCTTGTTCGCTGAGCCGGGTGTTGGTACTTTGTACCTCACTCTACGAGGAAATGAGGAAGGAGGGTGATGGGAACAGGCTGAGCGAGAGCGAAGGAGATAGACAGACAGACACGAGTCACGTGACACCTTAGTACCTTATACTTTAAGGATTTTCATAGTGAGTGATCATAGTTACCTAGCGCAATAGCTACACACTCTTGTTATGATAGTAGGGTTTTTCGTACCACCACGTCTTACTACCCATTCAAGTTATATGCTTATGTACAAATCACGCTAATGGCTTAGGGATAAAGAAAGTTATATGTATAGTAAGTGTACCCTCATTTTCATAGAGAGAGAGAAAGAGAGAGAGAGTGAAAAACCATTTTGGAAAAACCACCTTCGGCACACCCGGTGGAGATTCGAACCTCGATCTCCCCGTAATGGGCAGTCTAGTCTACTGCGAGAGTTGCGCGTTAGACCACGCGGCTACCTATACGGGTCCTATCGTGGTTAAGGTATAGTTTGCAAGAGGGATAGTAATATACAGCAGCTAATAAGTGGTATTTAGCAAGTAAACGATAATTACCGATGATGAAAAAACAAGTTTATTAAAAACAACAATAAATACTAATATGTGCAAGTTTTATAATTAAATAAAAGGGACTGGTGATACAAAGACGATTTTTTTTAAAGCTATGTTATATCTTCAAAATTTTGTATTACAATAATTGTACTGTATTTTTAATTAGTCGTTTACTCACTTCAGTGGCCAAATGGTCTGAGGCGTCACTCTCGTGTTGGACTAGCCTGTTGATGAAGGGGAGATCAGGGCTCGGATCCCGGTCGTGTCTACATAGGGTGGTTTTCCCTCCAAGCAAATGTGGGTACACTACCTCTAAAAGACTTCCTTCTTCCTCTCTGCCTCATTAGAGTAATTATTATCATATATGCGTTCAACCTGAACCGGTATTAAGATGCGGTGATAGCCAAAAAATAGTCATTTGACGTGTATTTACAGTATTTACTTATATTGTGAAGATTTTAAACTATGTTAGTTACTGTAGATGACCTGACGGTCTAGGGGTTAAGGTGTCAGACCTCTGTGCTGGAGGTCCGGGGTTCAATCCTCGGTCCCGGCAAAGATTTATCTGATTACCAAACCCTTCCTTCACCTCTGACAATACATATTGTGAATGTTGTCCTCCATTTCATCTCACAATCACCCTACCATTACACATTAGCGTAAGTGCGTATAACCCGAACGGGTAGTAAGACATGGTGCTAGTAATAATATGTTAGTTACCGGTTTCAAACCAACCCCACATTGCTTCAACCATTAATAGGTCTGTCATTACCCGCAAGGGTAATATCGTGGTTTAAGTCGTCAGATACGCGAAAGGCGCGGATTGCTTGTAAAATGAAGGTCAAGGTTTGAAACTCAGCTGAGTACACCAAGAGATGCTTCCACGTTTTGAAATGTTTACTATAATTTTAATTTTTTTTTTTTTATAATTTAGATTACGTTTAAAACCACAAAGTTTTGTTGTTATTTATGTGGTTGCCCCTTGGCCTCTTCAGGCTACCCGAATATTTACACTAATGGGTTAGATATGAGTAAGCTAGAATTTAGAATAAATGTAACCATAGTTGCGTGGAAGAATAGTTAGAAAACCATTTAGTTAAAAAAAAAAATACACCTGGCTGAGATCCCAAACCTTATATTTTCGTCAATCCAGTCTATTGAGTCCATATGAGCATTGACACGAGTCATAAGGTTATGTAATAATTAGTTCAAAATGTATTAGTGTGATCCAATTGGCGGCCCGAGAAGCCCTCGGCTGCAGATGTGAAATAGCTTAATGATTCAAATAAAAATATTTTTGTTTTAAAAGAATTCATGAATTAATTTTATTATGCATTTATTTGATTAATAAAAATATTTATAAATATAAAACTAGTTAAAATTTATAATGCTAAGTTATTTGTGAAAGTTTTTGCGCGTGCATATTTCATAATACAGTTTTGGGAAAATAATTTTTAAAAAATCTTCGAATTTAAACGATTCTACCAACCATAAATATAATGTGTATGTAAGAATTGAAAATTAGTGTTTTTTTTAGGTCTATACTAAGTTGATGGGATTACTAAATATATTTACGGCCCGCGGCGCAAAATGATAGTCATTGTTAGCCATTGGGATGAAAAAGTTTGACCAACCTGACCTAAGTAGGTAATAAGAGTTTTTTTATCACTTTTTTGAGGTATTCTACGAACATTTTATAATCGATATCAGAACACAATTTATAAACTAAATTAAATTTAGAACAGACTCACCATCCAGCCTCCAACCGTTAATTTATCATTGTGATAGGGTAAACATACATTTCACCAATGATAAATTTTTTCTGCCATACCGGGAATTGAAGCCAGGACTTTAGAGACATACACGATACCGACTGAGCTAAGGTCGCGGACATAAAGTAATTAAAATTGAGTGGGTTGTTTTTTTAGAAGAAGAGAGGTGAATAAAGGTCGGAAAAATCACGAGGATACGTCACAAAATCTAAACTCACCAAGCCAAGAATAAAAGTTTTCCTTTCACGACGCTGAAAATCCAGTAGTGAATCTGACGATTTAGATCGCGTGATCATGAGTATGGGCAAAATAAATATATATATATATGTGTGTGTGAAATACTTTTGAACCAGATTTTGGGTATAGTATTTTAAAAAAAATATCTCCTTTCCTAAAAGAATGTAGTGGTATTATAATGAATATTTTGTTAAACGACCAAGAAGTACAAATTACATACAAAACCATGAGTGGAAATAAATGTCTTGGAGTATAAAGATTGGAGAGGAAGTATATAGAAACCAATTAAGCACAATCCGGAAGGAATTGGCTCAGCGTGGTCCATGATCCAGGGTGTTAAAATCCGTGTTGTGTTGATAAAACAAGGTGTTTTATTCGTCCATCATAGTGTTACATTTTAGGATTTCTATATTTTTATTTAGTATTTTTAATCTTCCAATCTAGTGTTAATAACGGGCTGGCCCCAAATTAAATTATAAATCTAAGAAGAAAAAAAAATAGGTTGGTGAATAAAATATAAGTCCATTTGTCTTGAAAACAGAGAGGGAATTAAAAATAGTTTTTTTATAACAACGCATCTTATTACCCGTTCGGGTTATATGCTTATATACTAATTACTCGCTTTGCTCGTTGGTAGCTCCACCCGCAAACCCCCAGTGAGTTTTCTTTGCAATTGAATGTAAACTAATGTAATTCCAGAGCCTTTTTTTGATAGGTCTTACCTTTTAACCACAAGAGACCTCCAACGAAAGGTCCGCGCTGACTTTAAAGTCCCTCTGACATTTTGAATTTTTTTCGGGGGTTAGAAATTATATATTTTTTTAACTTTTTGGAATTTTACCGTCGGTTACAGGCTAGAAGCTATAAGTTTGCCAAATTTCAAGTTTCAAGCTCACCTGGAAGTGGTGAGTCAGTGAGTGAGTCAGCCATATGGCTTTATAGTAGTATAATATAATACACTCATGGTTTATGGATTAAAAAGTTTATATTTAGAGGAAGTGTAACCGCATCTGCGTGGAAGAGACGGAAAACAATTTGGGAGAATTAACATCAGTACACCCGACTGAGATTCGAACCTCGATCCCTCTTTAACCGCCGGTCTAGTCTACCGCGAGAGTCGCGCGTTAGACCATGAGTCCAGTGAAGCGGGTGAAAGATAAGATATTAAAAACATGTGTATACAATTTTTTTTTCCCTGTCTTAGTACCCATTAGAGCTATAAGTATGCATCACGCTAAGGGAATAAGGACGAGGAAAGGAGAACTTTATAGGAAATGTACCAGAATTGCGTGGAGAGAGAAGGGAGAGAGAGAGATGGAGTGAGAAACCATCAAATAAAAAACACACGCAGTTCGCCCGAACGAGACTCAATTTCCTAATCCCTATAATCAGTAAACTAGACCAGACAAGGTTAACGCCTTAGCCCACATGACCAATGATAAAGGTTATATTTTATTAGACTTTAAAATTAAACGTGGTCGGGTTCACTGGAATAGAGGAGGTTCCAAAATTGTTTTCCACTCTCCTTCCCCAAAATATGCGTATACACTTCCTTGAAATATAACAGTCTTACTCTCTTAAAAACCATGATAATTCAGTAGCCCCAAGGCTTCTTTGGTGCTGACTGACAGCTCACAGCTGACTTATGACAGTCAACATTTAGGTATATACCTAAATTTTGACCGTCAGAAGTGACAGCTGCTAAACACATGTTTTTGCAGATCATATGGTTCGGCGTAGGGATACATAATTTGGTCTGATAACTTTTCAAAGCCGTCAGCTGTCAGTCAGCACCAAAGAAGCCATGGGGCTACTGTAGTTAGGACATAAGCATATAGCGGTGGTAACAATATTTAAACGTAATAAAATCAATATTACTTATCTTGAAAACGCGCGTCTATCATTTTGTTTATCAGGATATTTAAAAATGCACTGTAGATACAATATCAAGACATAATCTACCAAATATAATACAAACCTAATAGTACACTCCTAGCTTCAATCCCAGATATCTACTAATTGGGTAGTAGGACAAACCCGTATACAAATAAGGGTTTGTCCTTAAATTACGTAAGGGTTTTTCAATTGGGCTGTTGGTAGGATTAATATTTTCGTTTTTCTTACGAAAACGGGCTAACAATCATTGCTGAAAGATCGACCGGGTGTCAACCTCTGGTGTAGATTTTTTTTAAATATATAAACTTTACACATTTTAGCTCATGTCTGGTTTTACAATTTGAAAGTTACTTATGCTAATGTTATTCTAGATACTGTAGGAGGTCGAGGTGTACATATATTGGAACTATATGTTAAAACCTATTTCTAATAACCCATTATTTTTGTCATAGTTGTGTATAAACATTCGAGGCTCAATATTAAAAATGGTGGTTACTCATTAAATGATTCTTCCACCTTTTTTCAGAACATATAAACTGTTTTGTAATCGTTAAATTCCGATGGAACAGCATTCAAAACCCAAGCCACTTGAAATTTTAAATGATTTCTAAAAGGTTTTCGTTCGATATTTATGGTAACTATAGAGAAAATTTATTTCGTGTTTTGTATTTATATATGAAAGATATTAGTTACTAGAAATTTAGATACAGGTAGCCCAGTCATGGTAGTAAAAACAAAGGAAGAATAGGAAATTTCCCACCCATTATTGCATACTTCAAGGAAGAAGAAGTTTTCCTCCTGTGAGTCACAGTCGGTAACTTTTCGACTAAAAATAATAATAATACTAAAGACCGGTAACGCTAAGTGAGTTGTAGAGTTAGAATGCTTGCATGAGCGTCCCCCTCCACTGCCCCCGCCCCCCTCACAAACGCCAGGCAATATTATTAAAATTATCTGACACAAAAATGGAAAACCTCTTGAGTCTTGATCTGTTCATCAACTGTTGTTAAAAAACCAGACTGTGGACAGATTCAATTTATTTGGTCTCACAACTTTAAAAATATAAAATAGTTAAGAAATATTTTTGAAAAGTCTATAGCCGCTCGGTGACTTAAATTAGCCCAACAAAGGGCTCAAGATAGTTAATTCTAAGGTTCTGCCTCAAAATAAAGAAAGAAAGCTACATTTTATGTAAAAAAATAAGCTGTGGGTTGAGAACTAGAAACAATATATATAGTATCCAGAACAATACTAAACGGGATTTAAATATATTCTTAAACGTCAGATATAAAGGCCAGCTATTAAATAACCGAATCTTGGTCTGAATTTGTTTATTAAATTATTTAATTTCGTAAAGAATTTTTTTAAAGTGTCAAGGTTCCAAACCAAAATATAAGGGAAAAAACAATTTAATATTATCAAAAAATAATCCTTTATATATATATATATATATATATATATATATA
>CABEEJ010001330.1:74850-106963 GCA_901482245.1 Timema douglasi | reverse complement strand
TAAACATTTATATATATATATATATATATATATATATATATATATATATATATATATAAATGGCACGATTGAAATAAAATATATATTATTATTTAAATGCTTTTTAAGTGCAACTTTTCTTATACACTTTGATTTGAACTGGTTAGAATCAAACCTAAATCTCCCGAGTGAGGAAGGACATAGTAATCTTTCAGTTAGTCCTGTTTGTAGAACTGGCAATAGTATTACCGTTTTGGGGCTCTTTCATGTATTGAAACATCGATTATACATAACACACTGAAACTAGTATTGCATTATTATTATTATTATTATTATTATTATTGTTGTTGTTGTTGTTGAAAACATAGATCGCACCATTTATATTAATGATATTGGTGTTCTCCTGGATAACAAACTTTATTTCCACAATCATGTTGACCATGTAATTTCCCAGTAATTGAAATTACTTGGACTTATTACATTTATTACTTCATCATTTAAGAAAGTTTACTGTGTTTTATGTCTGTATTACGCCCTGGTTAGATCTAAGTTAGAATATGCTACTGTTGCTTGGAACTCCATCACCTTAACTGACTCTCTTAGGTCGGAAACGTTCAAAGAAAATTTATCACTGCGTGCTATGATAAATTCTTTAGTAACAGGATTTATTATGATTATGACAGAATTCAAAACCTCCTAGGGCTCCAAACTCTCTTCTCGCGTAGACTTTATTGAGATGCTCTTTCTGTTTTTAACATTTCAATAACAAAATTTATTGCAAATTTATCCTTGATCATGTAGGCGTTCATATCCCTTCTCGGGCTTCTCTTAATCCAAAATTATTTTTTCTCAATAGCTCTTATAAGGTGAGCCTTATAGGTCATTGTATCCATCGCGCCAATTCTAGATTTGTCGAATTCGACTTTTATCATAAAAGAAAAGCTAAACTCAGAGAGTTATTTAAGTAAATCCCATATCAATAATTTATCATGTAGAGGTTCTGCCTATAATATTTACATTTACAATATTCTGATTATTTTTTTTGCATATATTTACTGCTTTTAACCACTCTTTAGATTTTGTTATTATTGCTATTTTTTATTCTTATCATTATTAAATACTATTATTTGTTTGTTTGCAACTATTAATCATTATATAACATTATTTAGCTATTATTGTTTATCTTTTTTCCTCGTGTAAATATATGTTTGTGTATGGTACTTGTGTACTTTCAGTGCTAGCCTGTTATAGGTCCTACGACTGTTGGCCAGCACTATAATAAAGGAAATTGAAATTGAAATTATTATTTTGGCTAAAGCATTAGTGGACAAGCGGCTCAAGTTGTTAAGCTCATGTGAGTCCGGTTTGCTAATGATGGAAAAGGTGGAGGATCGAATCCCTGAGAGTGTTTTTAACTACACAATTTTTCAATATTCCCTCTAAGAAAATTTGGCTACATTTATTTTAATACTTTAACTTTCTCATATTTACCCTAGTAATGGAATTAAATGTGGATAGTCCGGAAGTATGGTTGTAAAAAAAACACACCACACTTTCAAAGGATTCCAATAGTGCACTTTTTAATCTATATCATTAATTTTTATTCGCGTTCATAAATGTATTCTCCTGCTGTTCATATTGGATGACTAAGACTATGCTCCATCAGACCATCAGACCATCAGACGAGAAGGCCCCAGTTTTGCTCCCACGGTGGTAGTATGTCAATAATAACAGCTCGGTATCAGCTACCAAGGTCCGAAACATGACCGCGCTCTGTGACACTAGCGCTACTGGGAAGAATAATAACGAACTAAGCCTGACACTGCTGAATGTATAGTGGGATTTTGGCGTGAAGAAACTTACAGGACACATAAGCATTTTTTTTCCACTCAATATTGATTATATATTATGTTATAGATAGCTATGTTAGCTAAAAAGTCCCTATTTAATTAGAGTTACCAGATTTTTACTAGGGTAAAACGGGACGAAAAAAAAATAAAATAATTAAGTATCACAATTTTATTTAAATTTTTGCGACACATGAATAAATTAATGCTTTTTACATTATACAAAAAACAACCAAAAACAACAGCATTAATAATTTAACTATAAAAATAGGACACGCAAAAGTTAAATGTTTACTAATATTTGCGATAAGATTGTGCCTCCATCTTGCACCGTCTTTTCGGCATGTTTAGACTTTTAACACTGTAAATTAAATTTAATAACTTTGAAACAAACATATCCTTGCATTTTCACTTACACTCTCACAATGATGCAATGACGTACAAAATTCAATGAGAATGTGATCACTAAACTTATAGAATAGGTGGGACTTTCCCGAATCGTGTTATACCTATGCATACCAACATGACAAAAATAATGTTAATAGGCCTCCTGACCCCCTACATCACCGATTGCGGGGTAAAAAATAGTAAGAAAATGTAAAAAAAAGGGACAATCATTGTGTCCTGAAGTGGCCTTTCGGGACGCCGGGACTATCATCCAAAAAACGGGATAATCCCGGAAAAAACAGGACTATGGCAAACCTAATATAACTATAACTCTCTCTATATATTTATATAATTAGAAATGTAACACTCGAATCTCAAAAAAATATCCCGAAGACAATAATTATGAAGATTTTGACTTGAAATAACTATTTTAAGCATTGCGTTAAAGGAATTAAACAGCTTTGTCTAGTCGGGAGAGAAATAAAGTCACACAAAAAAAACGACAAAATTATATTAATAGAATTAATTTACAAAAAGAAAATGTATCGTTGTTGTTTAGGACGTAATAAACAAGACAAAGAAAATAGCATGTGTCAGTGCTATCAAGTCACAGCTTTTTTAAAATTTAATTTTAAATATTTTCACTTTAACTTAATTCGTAAATTTAAAAAAAAAATCGGGGATTAGAAAGAAAATTTAAGATTAGAATTGGAAGAATATAATATAGGGCCCATCTCTAATATATATATATTTTATTAATAATAATAATAATAATACAACGCGGACACACACACTTCCTCTTATGGCAAGTTCCGTTAGTTCTGTGACGGTCTCGTCTCTCTAGGGATGAGCGCAACCCGTCATATATATATTAGAGATGGGCCCTATATTATATTCCTCCAATTCTAATCTTAAATTCTATATATATATGCCTAAGTTAACCTATATGTACAGTATATGTCCATATATACTTAAGCTACATATATTTGTACATAAAGAGATATGAGACGGCAAACTCTCGGTCATTGGAAAATTATAAATGTTTATTATTATTATTATTATTATTGAGAGTAATAGTAGTAGTAAGGAAACGAATGAATAGGAGCCTTTGTAGACCCTTTATGTTCATACGTCAATATTTGTATCATCAAAAAGTTAATTAATTATAAGGTTGGTCCAAGTATTTAACATCATTTGTCCTTCCTCTCTCCACCGTTTCTCCTATCCACCCCACTCCCCCCGTAGACTTTATTTTCTCCCCCCCCTTATCTACCCCCTCGTCCTTTAGCAAACTAATATATATCAAATAGACGGTAGGTGCCACCTCTAAAATTCAACCCCGCCAGCACAAGCCACCGCTGTGGAAAATTTTCAAATTCAAAATTTCTCCGAAGATTTTCATTTCTAATCAGGTATCACATTAGTACATTTTGATAGATGACAACTGGACACGTAAATTGATCCCGGTTTTGATCCCCGTGTCCAGATGTCGTTTTTCAAAATCCAATAACTTTTTTTTTCTACTATCTGTTCAGATTTTACGCATATTACAAATTATGCTACTTAGTTAAGGATGAGTAAGGTTGAATTTAGAGGAAGTGTACCCGAACTTACGTGTAAGAGGAGTGGAAAACAATTTAGAGAAAACCACCCACAGTAAACCAGACCGGGATTCGAACACTGATCTCCCTGTCATAGACAGTCTAATCTATTGCGAGAGCGACACCGGACACCATTTAGCCTCCGAGGTAGGTAAGAACAAAATTAAGCAGCTTAAAATGTATACCGTGTGTTCACTTATGCGGGTGATAAGAGAGTTCACAGTCAAAGCGCATCTATTTTATTGTCAACGGTCTTTGGCGAGGGGATGTGTGTTGTACAGGTAACTTTCCATGGCATGTGTAAACGACAGTTAACGAACCCACGTTGACTGTCAACTGTCGAGAGAGAGAAAGAGAGAGATAAACAGGTTGACAGATGACTGTGAGAAGGGCGTGCGTCATGCGTGCGGAAAGCACCGGGCTTGTTTACGTGGAAGGACTGTGTGTATATATGACGGGTCGCGCTCATCCCTAGAGAGACGAGACCGTCACAGAACTAACGGAACTTGTCATAAGAGGAAGTGTGTGTCCGCGTTGTATTATTATTATTTTTATATCACCGTGTCTTACTACCCGTTCGGGTTATACGCACTTAAGCTAATGTGTAATGGTAGGGTGATTGTGATATGAAATAGAGGACCTATAATTTAACGGGGGATCCGAACCACAATGGAGGCCTGGCATTCCCCACATTCACAAGATGTCTTGTCAGAGGTGAAGGAAGGGTTTGGAAAGCAGATAAATCTGTACCGGGACCGAGGATTGAACCCCGGACCTCCAGCACAGAAGCCTGACACACCTTATCCCTAGACCACCAGGTCACCCATTTACGCTGTAAGTTTTTGAACTAATAGACGGATCTCAACAAAACTTGGAAATGTAGTGTGTCTTTTAAGATAAACTAGTATGCAGGAGTATACTCAGGGCTGCATTTAGAAATATGGCATCCTAAGGCCCATGGGCTGCAGGCGCGCCCCTCCCCATCATTACAACCCGCTACCACCAAAACATCATATTGTTGTTATTATTATTTTATTTATTTAGCACCCGTTCGGGTTATACGCTTAACTATTAATTACGCTAATGGATTAGGAGTTGGGAAGGTTGAATTTAGAGGAGGGAAACCCGCATATGCGTGAAAAGAGAGAGAGAGAGAGAGAAACCATTTAATAAAATCCACCCCCAGTTCACCCGACCGAGATTCAAACCTAGATCTCCCCGTCCTCGGCAGTCTAGCTCAACACGACTAGCGTGTTACCACTGAGCTATCCAGGAATCGTCCCATGCTCAGGGTCATTTTTCATTCGTATTTTAAAGCAGAGTCTGTGAAGGACGTGCGGAAATCGTCGGAAATGTGTTATCAATTAAGATCAGGAGCTATCAGATAACGCAGCCACCTTTGACTCGGTGACATTGACATTTGTAGCCGACGATTTCCGCACGCCCATAAAGTCTCTGCCTTAAAATATGGGTGAAGAATGACCCTGAGCACGGGACGACTCCTGGATAGATCAGTGGTTAGAGTATTGACGTACTAAACCAAAGATCCCGGGTTTGATTCCCGTGTCCAGGTGTCATTTTTCAATTTACAGAATTTGATATCTTGATGTGACTATAACCGTAATAAATAAATAAAATAGCTTTGATATTTAATCCATCAAAATACTTATAAGTTTAGCTTAAGGTGACTAGCCCTTTTCATTTGGCGTGAAAATGCAGAGCCATGGGAATAAACGTTTATCTTCAAGAATTTTTATTGTTTTGGCAATTTTCATTTCGGAAACGGTTTGTTCAAGAACAGAAGTATGTTAAGTTATACTTTTTATATACACACCTCCTCTATAATTTCAACAGTGATCAAATATCGATAGAATTGACATTTTTCAATGAAAAACTGCCGGATTCATAACAAAAAAATAAGAAAATGTAACAATTAATAAACATCGATACGTTATCTCAGAAGGGACGTTGAAAATGTTAACATATAAATTTCAATAGTTCTCGATAAAACTGGTATTCCCAAACGTATGATTTTTACGCAAGACCTGTCCGGTAGCTAGCGCCATCTACGGTTTACATGCTCCACCTGTTCTTGTTGGCGCGGAAGGATACTTTAGTCAGTTGTGATGCCACGCCACGCCCTTCACCCTCCCGTCCACCATCCCACGAAATAAGTTTTAGACTAGCACACGACCGTGTCAAGGAGCTTAAAAACTTTTTACAAACGACACCAAAGACACAACCAATGTTAACGTTTTACATTTAATGCCATATTGCATTTTCACACGTTATGTATTCTGGGCACCCTCAGACCTACTTACTGAAACTTTTGATTTAAATATAATAAAAAAAATATTTTTTAGAATAGAATGGAAATTTAAATTAGTTGCGGCGACCCCAATAAAACCGGTGTTCCAGTCCTTCTCTCCCACTTCGATGTTCTGTTAAGGTCAGTATTTTTTCAATTTTTATATAAAACCATTTTTTTGGCCTAAATAAATCCCATCATTCTACAGTTAGCGCCTCTGTGATCATAATTTCTGGTTACATGTCTAGAGGTCCCAGGTTTGATTCCTGGCACTTACAGATTTTCTGTTAAGCAGTGGTTCTAGAACGAGGTCAACTAAGAGTCGAGAGGGAAATTTATAAGGAGCTACTTGATTGAAAATGTAGAAGCTCTTGTAGAGAGAACTGAGATTAATGGCTGGAGGGATTTTGTGGTGCACACTATTCCCAAAAGTTTGCACTATCTTCAACAACATACGGCGGCCACTCGGTCGATATGGCTTGATTTCGGGCTGAATCCATGTAGTTTGTTTTTTTATTTCTCCGGTAGAAATATACAGTTTAATTTTCTTCACGTTGTGATATCAACAGTTGTTGAATATCTGTCATGATCATAGCGGTAGTAGATGACAAACTTTTTAAATGAAGAGAAAAAAGTTGCAATTAAATTCCAGCAGGACACCCTTGACAGACATTCAAGAACAATTAAAGTTGTCATGTAAAGAAGATTAACTTCTGTGTTTATGCTGAGAAAATATTTGCTTTATTTTGGCCAACAATATTTGCTATTAAAACTGCGTAATTATTGCCCTTAGCTCGCGTTCCACTATTCCTACATGCAGATGCGGTTATACTAACACTAACATTCCATATTTATCATCCATACCCCAATAGGGTGGATACGATAATGACCAAAACGGGTATTAAGACGCGTTACACAATGTACTGTTTGTATAATTAATATGATAAAACCCGCCTCGGTGGCGTAGTTGGCTAACGCGCTTGTCATGTTGAGCTCGACTGCTGAGGACGGGGAAATCAAGGTTCGAATCTTTGTCGGGTGAACTGGGGGTGGTTTTTCCTAAATGGTTTTCCACTTTCTCTCCACGCAAATGCGGGTTAACTTCCTCTTATTCAACCTTCCCAATTCCTAATATATTAGGGTAATTAGTACTTAAAGCGTATAACCCGAACGGTGCTAAATATGAATATGATAAACATCATCTTTGAAGTAAAAACTTTCACCTCAAAGAATAAATACTTATTGTGGGGCCTATTGAAGTAGTAGGGATGGAAATATGGTGTGGGAAGGACCAACCATTTACAAGCTTGACTGAGTAGTCATTAATACCCACATCGATGGGCACGAAGGCTAAAGGTAACGCTCATTTACAGTAGCCCCATGGCTTCTTTCGTGCTGACTGACAGCTAAAAGCTTTGAAAAGTTACCAGACAAAATTATGTATACCTACGTCGAACCATATGATCTGAAAAAAAACACGTGTTTAGCAGATGTAACTTCTGACAGTCAACATTTAGGTATATACCTAAATGTTGACTGTCAGAAGTCAGCTGTGAGCTGTCAGTCAGCACCAAAGAAGCCATGGGGCTACTGTAGTCTGGTTTGACTGAATGTGTGTACCTGCTCTGGAGTAGACTTATATCAGAAGCACACAAGGTCGGCGTATCAAAGACTCACCATTGTTTGTAGTCTCCGAGACCAATCTGGCAACACCGCTTGTTGTTTCGTTCACGAAACGACATATATCTATTTCAATTGTAGTAATACCGTATTTGCATCCTAATCAACTTAACCTAACTTTAAGGTGTTGTTTTTATTAATTTATTGTAATTATTGTAAAGAGTAGTCTACCAGCAAGGGGGTTGTGTACAATACATGTTTGACATGTTACCAGGTTATGCAGTTGTGGTTTTTTTTACTCCCCTGTGCGCTTTTGATGTGAAGTTTCTCTCTCTTGTGCATTTTCAATTCTCTCCAATCGGGGAGGTAAGGGCTAGAATCCCGATACTGCGTAATGAGGGTGGTTTTTTTCCTTAATGGTCTTCTGCTCAAATGAGTTTGTATTCTTTCTAAAGCCTACCTTTCTCATCCCAACGCCATTAGTATATTAAAATGCAGATACCCGCATCGGTGGTCACATGGTATAACGTGCTACTCATGTGTTAGACTAGACTGCCGAATATGGAGAGATCGGCGTTCAATCCCGGTCGGATGCACTGAGGGTGGGTTTTCCTATCTCCCACCAAGCAAGTGCGTACGCATTTCCTCTTAATTAAACCTTCCTAATCCCTAACATATTAGTGTAATTAGTACATAGGCGTATTTCCCGAATGAGTAGTAGGACGCGGTGCTAAAAAAACGTAGATAGATTGGTTAAGATGTGAGAAGCGGCACAAATTTAAAAAAAAACTAATCATTAATGTCTCGTCTACAATTAGTTATACCCCACTTGTCGGAAATGTAACCTCAATAACTTCTGTCATCAATGTTTTCTATAAATTGACACAAGCCTTGCATATTTCTCCTGTTTTAATTGTATCTCTAATAATTACCATCGGTAGTAATTACGTCTAACGACATTTAATTGCAGATACTTCCTTTTAAAAGAGAGAAAATAAAGCCATCTCATCTTACGACTGCCCTTGAAACCAGCGTGTCCGGTTTATTGTAGTCGAGACACAACACAATAAATACTATGATTTAGATAAGAAATAACTATTTGACAGCTATACAAATTAAATGATCATTCAATAACACAAAACATTATGGGCTTCAAAATAAAAATTAACTCCTGAAGATGGTATTCCTATAATTCCGAAACATGTTGAGAGAGTAATTCTACAGTTGGTCTTCAAACCAACTAAGATACCAAGAAGCAAGGGAATTTTGTTCAAATAAGACATAAAACTACACGTTTTCTATCAAACTATCTATAATAATAAAAGGAAATGTTTGTCTGTGTGTTTGTTTGTGTGCGATGCCCAGCCAAATCTACGGCACGAAGAGGTCTGAGATTTTTAACATAGGTGGACGTAAGGGGTTCCGATTGCACCTCGAAGTCGGATTTTTAAATTTTTAACTAGTTTTTTAATTAGGCTATTTTTAACAAGTTTTTGAAGAGTGGGTCATGAGCAACGCCGTGCGGGATTGCTAGTATAAAATTAAAATAAAACTTCTACTTTTTAAAAACCTTGAAATTTACTACTACATTAGTGAAATGTTTGTTTTTTTTTGGAGGGGAAGTAAAGCTGTCGGTCCCATGTCGATTGTGTCATGTAAAAACAACCTGGAATATATGTTAATGTAACTTTCCAGCACTCGCTCATAAAACTTTAATGTGGAAGGTATCGTGAAACCACCACTTTTCCTGAACTCCGCCAATACAATGTATTTATACCAGATTGTGCAGGTAGCACTAACCATCCGAATGCCGAGTGCATGGTGAGTTCCGTATGAGTCGAAATTATATCAATACAACCTTTGGACCGTTGACTTAGAAATATACTAAGAGTGAAGTAGCATGTCATCAATTTGACAGCCAAACAATATGTTTGTATTTTATAAAAGATCCTTTTTACCAAAATCCTACTACATACATGGACAACACCAAAGAAAACAAGGTGCGCCTGGATTACCTTAACAACCGTTTGATTTACACGAATAGCTTAGATACTTATTTACTTGAAATATGGCTTTCCTTCCCAAATCAAACAAGTTATATCGAGATATCACAAAAGTAAAGATAAGTCAATAAAATAAATATTTATTCTATTAAAGCGAGTACTTACCAATTTAGCACATGAATGTGTAGTGATATTTCTGGCTGGTTTAAAAAAAAACATCGGGAAGTATTTTCTTAAATTAGCTTACGTGTATATTCTAAACACACAACTCATATAAAAAAACTTGAAAACTAAATTAACCTATTAAGGTACAACTAGCCTTATAAAAACATTCATAAGGCCTAAATTTATTAAATGGATAGTAGGTCGAGTCTATAAACAAAGAGTAAATCTATTTGTTACCATGCCCTGTGATTGAACAAGGGGCTTTCAATGCTTTATTTATTTACTCACACTTTTAAGGCGCTAGAATAGTCGAGCAGAAATTCATAGACACCAGAGACGAAGTGGAATGGAAACGTTACTGGGTAGAGCTTTTCGGCAATGTAAGAACAGATGAGTAATAAAATACAAACGAAGACACAATGTGTGTCGTGACCCCACCTGATTAAATTACATCATACGATTCACAAATATCCACTCCACACTCCTACACGAATTGCCTTCCTTTTCCTGAGCATTTGGGTCGAAATAAGTGGATATTTGTGCTTTTTCAGAGTGGAAAGATTAAACTTCCAAACCATGTGTACAAGTCTATGTAATATGTACACAGTCATAGAAAATAGTTTTGTGTTAGTTCTAGTAAACCACAAACTTGTGTGGAATTACCGGCTTTATCAATATTTAACATTAGCGCAACATCTGATTGACAATTATTTCTGCCCTCTAGTCAGTCCCCTTAACACCACAGTTTTGAATGACTTATTATTGATAGTGTAAGGATTGTGAGGGTGTATTTAGAGAAAGTGCACCAACATGAGAGTAAACAGGAGATGGGTAAAAAAATACGTTTATAAATCAAGTGGGGAGATTCACTCTAAGTGCACCCGGCCGAGATTCGAATTAAAACCTCCCCGTTACCGGAAATTCAGTTAATATAATGAGTCTTACGTATAACCTTGTGATTGGTCACTTTTATCACTTAGCAATGGTGACGAGTAAGAATAATGTTTTGTTTTAGTACACCGTCTTAATACTCGTTCGGCTTATATGCGTAATATGTCCATAATACGCTAAAAAGTTGAGGAAGACCCGGGATATTGAATTTAGAGGAAGTATGCCCACAAATTCATGGAGGGAGAGTGGAAAATTGTTTAGGGGTAAAATAAAACAATCCCCGGTGTGCCTCGAAAGGTCATAACAGTTGTTCCGTAGTATTTTGGGTGAAGGCCTAAAATAAGCGAGAGAAACAATTGAGGAATGAAAATAACTTTTTTTAAATCCATGATTAACATTATTTATTTTTTTACTATACAAATATTAAAATTTTAGTCTATCTATTTTACGTTTTGAATAAAAGTTTTTTAAATAAAAAATCTCTCCTAAAAACCGATAGTGTGCCTTTACAATCATAGCACCTTGTACAGTGTGCCGCGAGTTGAAGAAGGTTGAAAATCACTGCCTTAGTCCATTCAACTCTACCGCAGAACCTTACGAATAGTTTGGTTGATTAGTATGTGGGAGGCCACGGTTCGTTCCTAATAGAAGCTATTTAGTGTGTATTTTAACACTACTGTAACCCGATTCGGTGGCCGTTTAGTCTAACGCGCTACTCTCACAGTAAACTAGACTGTCGCTGCCGGGGAGATCGAGGTTCGAATCTCGGTCAGGTGTACTGATAACCCCCTCCTCAATACCCACGACCTAGATTTAACCTTGATCTCCAAAATGGTTTTCTACTCTTCCTCCACACAAATGCGGGTACACTTCCCGTAAATATAACCTTCCTAATCTCTAAAACCACTAGCGTAATTAGTTCATAGGTGGTATAACCCGAACGGTTAGTAAGACGCTGTGTTTTAAAAAAAACCACTACTGTAAATTCTCGATTTTCCCGGAATGCGCCCAGCACAAATACTCTTCAGTAGCGACGATATGAGTAATAGACTAATGATGATTCAGAAGGAAATGATGTAGAAAACTTTACATTTCTTGTGCGACAACTTCCTGGTCTTTAAGATTCTGTTGAAACGGAAAACTCAAGAAATTATTAATACAATATTTAAATACACGTATTTATTTTCATCTAACCGAATTATTTACAGGTATTTCGAGTTTTAGATGGTTCAAGATTTGCCTGGTCTTGTTTACCTCTCGAACTATCGATAATAGTGCCTAATATGCTTGGTATTCCGTTTTCTCGTGATGTTAGTCAATACTTTATATATATATTTATTTATATATATATATATATATATTTATTTGTATATATCTATATATCACCGCATCTTACTACCCGTTCGGGTTTTACGCTTTAAGTACTAATTACGCTAATGGATTAGGATTGGGAAGGTTGAATTAGAGGAAGTGAACCAACATTTGCGTGGAGGGAGAGTGGAAAACCATTTAGGAAAAACAACCCCCAGTTCACCTGACTGAGACTCGAATCCCGATCTCCCCGTCCTCAGCAGTCGAGCTCAAAACGACAAGCGCGTTAACCAACTACGCCACCGAGGCGGGTAGTCAATACTGATACTTGTCTATGAAAATAAATACAGTAGTGTATTGGGGAAGCAGGAGAAGAATATTTTCCAAACACAAGCAAAAAGTTGTCAGTGTCTGGGAAAAGCCAAACTTTGTTTGCACCCCTCTTAGTCTACATCCCCGGTTTTACCCAGTCTATAAATGTTTGGTTTTTTTAATCTGACCCTGTCAGAAAACAACAAAGATGGTTGGGTAACGTTTACAAATATTCTCCAAAATACGAGACACAAATTTAAATTTACTTGTACCTATTTGATAGAATAATTAGAGCTTGAAAGGGGAAAAAAATCTACTGCAATATTTTGCGGACAAAATAATCACATAGAGAAATACATGTCCATGTGTATACATTTTTTAAATGCTAAAATAAAAAACAAACAATGAAGTGGTGAGTTAAATTATCTCGCCAACAACCACACCATCACTCGCCTTGGTGACGTAATTAGCTAACGCACTAGTTTTGTGTTGATCTAAACTGCCAAGGACTGGTAGATCGAGGTTCTAATCTCACTCGTGTGAACTTGGGGGTGGTTTTCCCTAAATGGTTTTCCACTTTACTTCCACGCAAATGAGGGTTAACTTCCTCTATATCAAACTTTCACGATTCCTAACCCATTAGTGTAATTATTGCTTAGGTGTATAGCCAAAACAGGTGGTAAGGCGAGATGCTAAATAAATAAATGACAACCACACCCAAGATGCTAATATCTGTAATTTATTCCAAATCCTCGTATTACGCTGCAGTAAACATGTAAAAAACGAGGGCATGTGTAAAAAAACATAGAAATAAAAAAAGCTATACTAAAGTTTCTAACATATGGGCATATCCAACCGCTAAAAAAAGTTACCATATCTACTCTCACGTATTCATTCGTCAAGTAAAGTGACATGCAGCTGTTACTTTGGATAACCAAAATCAATATCTATAAAAAACACTAATAATGTAGTAAAATATTATAAATTTTAACCACTAGAAATATGTTTGTGTTTTCTAAAAGCGTCTTCAAATATTCATTACTAGAAAAATCAAGGTATAGTAAACACGTAAACGCAAGCATCAGACCGGAGCCCTTAAAGTAATTTTATCGAAATATTGAGAGTAGCCATTTTGTTTGGAATATTTATAAATGTTTAGAAATGAATAATCAAAATTGTTAGAGCCGAGTTTGAGAAAAAAAGACTTTCTCTTTTTTGCCCTTCAGTAAACTACCCTTAATTTTAAAGTTAGATATCCAATTTTTTAAAAAAACCTTGGAGAAACCCTATGAAAACCCTTGATACCAAGTTTTTAGCCTGATCGGTAAAATAATTTAGGTTTTAGTTGGAGGTACAGACAGACAGACAGACAGACGGAAATTCAAAAACAACTTTTTCACATTCGGGGAAGGGGTGGTTGGGGGGGGGGGATCATGAAACTTAGAGAATCATCCAAATCTCGAATTCAATTTTTTTGTTTGTTTACGATCACAATAATTTCTCTACCTGTAAGATAATGAGAAAGTTAAAAAAAAGGCGATAAAACAAGCTGTAAAAAATACACACAGCAGATTTATTCTACCTCTTAGTTTCTAGACAATGCATGCCCAAGTCGAGCATACAATTCATTAATGGGGCTCCAGTTATGTGAGCGGTGCTAACGATCCAGCCGCGTCTCTCCGCCTAGCCCCGTGGTTCACGAACTCCGTGAAGAAACGACTTCCGTCCACACTGGGCCGCAATGTCTGGCTGGCCTCGATGCGTTTTTAGTATTCGCGACACGCCGCACTTCGTCCATACGGGGCCTACAAGTATTTTATTTACACTGGTTGGGTATGGATAAGGGAACTGAATTCTCGTGGAAGTGTACCTTTATTTTCGCGGAGGAATGATGGAATAAACATTAGATTGATTTTATTATTATTATCACCGCGTCTTTACTACCCGCTCGGGTTATACGCCCTTACTCTAATGTGTAATGGTAGGGTGATTGTGAGACGAAATGTAGGACCTACAGTTTAACGTAGGATCCGAACCACGGTGGAGGTCTGGCATTCCACACAATCACAAGTTGTGATTAATACACGTCTTGTCGGATGTTAAGGAAGGGTTTTGGTAATCAGATAAATCTGTGCCGGGACCGAGGATTTAACCCCGGACCCCCAGCACAGAAGTCTTAACACCTTACCCCTAGACCGCCAGGTCACCCTGGTATATAATAAACATTAGAAAACCACCTTTTGCACACACAGTTGAGAATCGAACCCTAAACTCCCTGTCGCTGGAAAATCAGATCAAATGAACCTTACATTTGGTATAAGCGCCCATCGATGCGGGTCGGTTAATGACTTGCATAATAACGATAGGGTATGATTTTAAAGGAATTGTACCCTCATTCGCTCAGGGTAAGAGTAGAAAACCATTCATACACACACACACACAAAACCATATAAACCATATAACCATAAATTCTTGATTTACCAGTAAAGGGGAGACTGAGGTTCGAATCTCGAATAGGTGGTTGAGGTGAATGCGTATAGCTGGGAACTGTAACAAATCGCAATCAGTAAATAAAACTTTTTATTTGTTTGTTGGTAATTATGAATTAAAGTAGCTCATTTTTAAAATGGCTAAAGTACCTAGCCTATATAATAATTTGAAACCCGCTTCGGTGGCCGCATGTTCTAAGGAGCTACTCTCACAATAGATTAGACTGCCGATGACGGAGAGATTGTGGTTCGAATCTTGGTTGGGTGTATTGAGGGTGGATTTTTTTGAGAATGGTTTTCCATCCTTTCACGCTAATTCGGGTACACATCCTCTAAGATTCAACCTTCTTCTTCCGTAACTCATTATCGTGGTTAGTACATATACGTGTAGCCTGAAAAGATAGTAAGACGCGGTGTTAAAAAGAACTATATATATTTATGTATTTGTATTCCTCCGCACTAGACAGATAGAGTAATGTAGTCTTAGAGACATTACACCTACAGCCGAAATTATGTTTATATTTATTATTATTTTATTTAGCTCAGTATCTTACTACCCGTTCAGGTTATACGTTTAAGTACTAATTACGCTAATGGGTTAAGAATTGGGAAGGTTACCCACCCGCCTCGATGGCGTAGTTGGCTAACGCGCTAATCGTGTTGAGCTCGACTGCTGAGGATGGGGAGATCGAGGTTGGAATCTCGGTCGGGGGAACTGAGGGTGGTTTTTCCTAAATGGTTTTCCACTCTCCACGCAAATGCGGGTTCACTTCCTCTAATTCAACCTTCCCAATTCCTAATTCATTAGTGTAATTATTACTTAAAGCGTATAACCCGAACTGGTAGTAAGACGCGGTGGTAAATAATAATAATAATAATAATAATAATTGTTAAGGTTGAATTTAGAGAAAGTGAACCCACATTTACTTGGATGTAGATTGTAAAACCATTCAGGGAAAACCACCCCTCAGTTCACCCGACCGAGATTCGAAGCTTGGTCTCCCCGTCCTCGGCAGTCTAGCTCAACACGAAACTTGCGCGTTAGCTAACTACGACACCGAGTCGGGTCGAAATTACGTTGTTTATTTACACTTTATATTACTTCAAGAAGAATTTAATGATAAAGAAACATATTCTTACTGGAGGATATTACGACGAACAACCGCAAGTAACTATTCACCCTCCTACACACACAACTCCTAAAATAAATGTATTGTGTTTTGTTGATTTCGTATCGAGCCAAAACCGCGGTGGGTTGAATTTGTTTTGTAAGATTGAAAGTTAAATAAATAAAGGTGTCAAGTGTTATATGTTCGTCTGAATAAACACTGTTGTAGTTAACATTGAGCAAATAATGATAGTAGATGCAGAGCTAGACTCGTGTTTTCAAGGTTTGGGAATATTCCCAGTTGCCGGAAAACCTTCCTGTCATAACCGCTTTCCTTGGGAATATTTATGTGGAAATATTTCCAGATATCAAGCGCTTATTAAGAATAGAACAAAAATTTATTACAAAAGTATACAAATATGTGACCAGCAGTGTTGTAAGATTTTGGTAGAAAAAAAATTTAGACGAAACAAATACTTTTTTTTTTTGCTGACAAAGTTGATAGTTTACTGTATTATTTGTGTGTGTTTTTAATACATCACGTCCTACTACCCGTTTGGGTTACATGAATATGTACTAATTACGCTAATGTGTTAGGGATGAGGAAGGTTGAATTTAGAGGAAGTGTACCTGCATTTGCGTGTAGAAAGAGTGGAAAATCATTATGGGAAAATAGCCCTTAGTACACCCGACCAGAATTCGAACCCCTACTTTCCGTCATCGGCAATTTAGCCTATTTCGAGAGAAATGTCTTAAATCATTATTATTATTGTTATTATTGTTATTTTATAGTTACCGGTATTGCTAATATATAAAAAGTGACAGCTGCAGATCACATTACCTGACATGTGACGTCAGATAATGTACCCGAATTTGCACGGAGGATGAGTAGGAGAAAATCATTTAAGAAAAAAGCTCATATGTGGTTGCATGGTCTAATGCGTCCTTCGTATTAAACTGTATTGCCGGTGTCAGGGAGATCAGTGTTTGAATCCCAGTGGGGTTAACAAAGGTTGTATTTTTCCTTAACGGTTTCCCCTTTTCCCCTTAATGTAAATTTGGATATATCTCGTTTACAATTGTACCTTCCTCATCCCTATTCCTTTAAGAGTAATTAATGCGTGTATTCTTAACGGATAGTGTAGTGTGGTCAGTGCACCTGGCAACAAGCCTAGGGGTCTTGGGTTCAATTCCCAGCTAACACCTTGGGATATTTTTCCCGAAAGGGCAACCATTCCGACGGTCATCAAGGTTTGGTTAGTTAGGCTTAAGTTAGGTTTAATTGTTTCCGCACCCTCATACTCACCATCATCTCATCGGGACATAGAAAGAGCCTCCACGGAAAGGATGTACGATTAGTACATTCGAGTGTGCCCTGGGAAACGGTACATCAGTACTGGCTGATCTTTCCAATGCTGGGCTAAGAGAGATGTAGCCCAAACACGCAATAATATTATACTTAAAAGGGTTATAAGATATAACCCGCCTCGGTAGCGTAGTTGGCTAACGCGCTAATCGTGTTGAGCTCGACTGCTGAGGACGGGGAGATCTAGGTTCGAATCTCGGTCGGGTGAACTGGGGGAGGTTTTTCCTAAATGGTTTTACACTCTCCCTCCACGCAAATGCGGGTTCACTTCCTCTAATTCAACCTTCCCAATTCCTAATCCATTAGATTAATTAGTACTTAAACCGTATAACCCGAACGGGTAGTAAGACGCGGTGCTAAATATTAATATTATAAGCTATAGTAGAATTATTTCTCTTTAGAAAACACTAATTTCCGTACGGGATTCAAACCCCAACCTTCCTCTGACATTTGGTCCACGTGCCCACCGATGCGGATAGGTTCATTATCGATCCGTACGACCAACTTGTTAGTATCCGTGACGCAAAGAGTGGCGCATGACAATAATTATAATAACAATGCTGACCTTGACGTGTGTCCTGTCGCTATTGTGTCTCCATCAACTTGAATGAAGTGTGGTTGTTGTTTTTTAAATTATTATCTCAGGGAAGTGAACAAAACACGGACCTGGTGACCTACAGAACGTCATGGGAACCAGAGATAGTTAAACCTTATTTTTATATATAACAAGCCCACAACCAACATTAACCATCCCCATGGTGTAGTGTGGTCAGTCCACCCTGACAACGAGCCTAGGAGTCCCGTTTTTTTTATTATTATTATTATTAGCACCGCGTCTTACTACTCGTTCGGGTTATATATACGCACTTACGCTGATGTGTAGTGGTAGGGTGATTGTGAGATGAAATGGAGGACCTACAGTTTAACGTGGAATCCGAACCACGGTGGAGGCCTGGCATTCCCCACATTCACAAGATATCTTGTCAGAGGTGAAGGAAGGGTTTGGTAATCAGATACACATGTGCCGGGACCGAGGATTGAACCCCGGCCGCCAGCACAGAAGTCTGACACCTTACCCCTAGACCGCCAGGTCACCATCCCGGGTTTTATTCCCTGCTGATACTTTGGGTATATTTTTTTCCCCCGAAAGGGTAACTACTCCAAAGGTCACAAGGGCTTAGTTAATTAGTCTTAAGTTAGGTTTAAGCGTGTCCACTGGTTCAACACCCTCATACTCACCATCATCATCATCATCTCATATTATCTCATCTCATCGGGACATAGAAAAGCCTCCATGGAAAGTATGTACGATTAGTACATTCGTACGTCCTCTGGACAACGGTGCGTTATTACTGGCTGATCTTTCCACATATTGGGCTAAAATCAATGTAGCTCAGACGCGCAATATTAAACTATTTTATAGTTTATTTTTTATTTTTACAGTATTAATTAGACGAACAAAGAATGTAAACACAATTCTAATATCGCCCCCTCTAACCCTGCCCCGTTCCCTGCCGCAACTGTGGAAACATGATTTTTCAAATAACCATCTGCCTCATATTACACAGGCGATGTTTTTTACATTATTTAAGCACCACGTCTTACTACCTGTTAAGGTTATAAGCCTCAGTATATGTTCTAATTGCGCTAATGAGCCAGGGATGAGGAAGGTTGAATTTAAATGAAGTGTACCCATATTTGCGGGGAGAAAGCGTGGAAAACTGTTAAGAGAAAATAAGCCTAAGTAGGCCTACATCCGGCTGGTATTTTTACCCTGATTTCCCTGTCATTGGCACTCTAGTTTAACACGAGAGTGATGCCTTAGACCGTGTGGGCACTGAAGTGGGTATAACGTATGAACAATCCATTATTATGAAAAACTATTGACAAACTAAATAACTATGAAACAGTGTAAGAAAACTTAAGTGTGCGTTATTTTAAATTTAAAATATAATATGTAATTAAAAAAACTTAACACATATAACAAAACAGTGATCTTTTACAAGTGTTGGCAACCCATAACCTAAACATATGATTTTTAAACTGTCATCCATATAAAAAAACCTATCATAAGCAGACTTTACTACCCTTTTCCTCCTGTTTCCTACATTCCTACCTTAATAATGATCTGTGTCTCTTTTCTAAGTGAAAGAAAGTGTTCTAAACGCATTGTGTGGACAAAATGGATTAGGGAAAATTTCGTCCGGGAAAACTGCACCTTCCCAGAAAAAAGGGGAAAAATTTCGCATTCCTATCAATTGTCACACCATTAGGTGGGGAAAATGTGCCCCACACACTGTTTTACACACTTACAAAACAAGTACGCCCAAGGACCTAACAAGTGTTTGAAGAGTCGCCTAGATTCAAAAAAATGGGGTAAAAGGTCGTCAATAATTAGTCTGGTAACTTCAAATGCTTACAGATACACACTATTCTTTATTTCAATGAAAAATCTAACCCAACCTAACCTAGCCTAGCCTAACCTAGCCTTACCTAAACAACAGGTCGAGAGACAGTTGCGATGAATCTATGTCCTTTGACCTCCTCAAGACCTCGTGAGGTGCGATGAGTCGATTTGAAATACCCACCCTCCTAATTATAAGGATGCGATGAACCGATCTACGCCGGTTAAAATGGTAAGGTCGTGAGGAAAGTGAGAAAAGTGCACCCACACGACCTTGTTCACATTATTTAGGTGATACAGGCAAGGTTGTGTGGACGCCCTTTCCCCACATATTAGACCTAGTGGGATGATTCATGCAAGGGCGCAGTTTTCCCTCTTTTTCTGGGAGGGCGCAGTTTTCCCGGGCGCAATTTTCTCTATACCGGACAAAATACCCGCGTATTAATCCGTGTACGAGTTCCAAACACGCAAGGCTGGTTACTTTGCCTTTATCCTCTAGCGGAAAAATCAAAATCACCTTATAGATCGGAAAGGTAACTAATCTTCAAATAACTACCAAGAGTTTAATCACATAAGTAAAATAATATCAGCAAGTTATCGCATATAAACTGATTTAAAGTTTAAAAAGAAATCCTTGTCATTTTCGATTACAATATTAATAAGCAAGTGTACAACTTGTTTCAAGCTGATGTTGACTTTTTTCTATTCCAAAGTTATTTTTAAAAAACTTTTGTCAACCGCCTAACGAATGCGCTTTTTTCTCTTTGACAAGTGTCAATTTGCATCCCTCGACAAAACATATTATTTACCATGCGGAGGGATGTGGAACTGTTTTTAGTGGGTTTTCAAATGTCAAGAGAAAATTACAAAATAATCATGAATGGAGAATACATAATTATGTTCGTGCCTACAGTACTGCAAATGTATGTATGTTTAATAAGGGCATTCAGTGATCGAAACACACCGAATGAAAAAATTATTGAAAGTTTTGATGATTTAAAAAAAAAAATATTTTAAGACAGAAAACCGGTTTTTATTTTGTACCTATAGAATTTTCTGAAGTTCGTAAATTGTTGTGTAGTTATTTTTAACGCTAAAAATTCATGATCTTTCTGTTTTTTTATTCTACTTTAATTTTCCACTTGGTTTGTTGATATTTATAAATGCCATTTCAGAAAGTATCTATAAAAAAACCTTTTGTAATATTAACTATACTTTGTTCTAATAATCCTTACTTGTGGCGAACCCAAATTTCAAATAACTCCATTCGAATAAACTTAAATTTCAATTCAAATCTAGGGGTGAAAATAATGTAAGTTACAAGCTAATAACATTTTCTGACGTTTTCTATTGTATTTTTTAAAGCTACAAATGTAAATCAAGGAAATAATCACAAGTGATTATGTTAATTAATAACCTGCCAAAGAATCTAGTTTCATAACTTCAGTTACATGTATGCATTAGTTTTGAGTAGACAAATACAATTGTTATTTCACATCTAGGTAAAAACTGTCCTTTGTTACTTTTGAGAAATTTCTTACAGTAAAATTATATTTGAGATAAATCAAACACCAACAATATATCTAGAAACGTGTGACGTGAACATATTTAGCAAATAATAATTAAAATGGAAATTACTATATCCTTACCTTATAACAAATTAATATATTTCTGATCGATGGTTGAGTAAAAATTGAAGCATTATTATAGAGAACCAAAGACTAGGGCCCTATAAACACCTTTTCTCAAAATAATAACATTTTCTGTTTTTGAATAAAACAAAATCGTTTATTGATCAGTGCGGGACAAACTACCACATCACACCTAACAATAAAATGCTTTGTTACGAAATATAAATATATTTTTTCCAAATAGAATAAGGAGAAAATAAACACTTTTTTTTAAATAGTTCACTTTAACGATCATTCGGCTGCTTAGCAATCTCAATCGGTTTTACCGGGGGGGAAAACACACAAGTAAAAATAAAACCTGTTTTAAACTTAATATTGTTATAAGAGACAAAGTGACTTAATGGATCGAAAACACCTTTAAATGAAAGAATAGTAAGAATGTCACTTTTTGTTTCGCTAAGAATATGTCGTCATGTAAACAAACATCCATTAAGTATAAACACTGAACAATAAAACACTAAAATGTGGGCGCGCGCGCGAAAAAGATCGAATAGCCTTTCTAAGTAGATCGATGCTTCTAAAAGCGCGGTGCATGAGCAACTGAATGGAGCTCCATCGTTCGATGTCAAACGGAGGTCCTCCCCTACTCCCTAGGTCCCCTCCATAAGCTCCCCCAGAAGCGCGCCAACCAATGCGCAGAAAGAGTGATGATAAGAAACAAATGAAAAAAAACCACTATGGCTTGCAACTCGGCAGGTGATAGTGCAGGGGGAAAAAAAAAATACATATTGCTTATTATTGTTATGAACGCGAGTCTTACTACCTGTTTAGGCTACTCGCATATATAATTATGATAATACTTACTCTAACTATTATTATTATTTAGCACCGCGTCTTACTACCCATTCGGGTTATACGCTTTAAGTACTAATTACGCTAATGGATTAGGAATTGGGATGGTTGAATTAGAGGAAGTGAACCCGCATTTGCGTGGAGGGAGAGTGGAAAACCGTCAAGGAAAAATCACCCCCAGTTCACCCGACCGAGATTCGAACCTTGATCTCTCCGTCCTCAGCAGGGGAGCTCAACTTGACTAGCGCTGTTAGCTAACTACGCCACCGAGGCGGGTACTTACTCTAATGGGCTAGGGATAGGGAAGGAAGCATTTTAGAGTTAATTTGTCCTCATTTGCCTGGAAGGAGAAAGAGAAATCATTTTGAAAAAGAATAAAAAAAACTAGCTCAGTACACCTGATCAGGATTCGAACTCCGATCTCCCTGTCTTCAACAGGCCAGTCTAACACGAGAATGACGCCTTAGAACATTCAGCTACTGACGCGTGTAAAAATAATATAGGAAATAAAGATAAATTAATATGAGTTCTTATGGAAAGCGTTTCAAAGTTTTATTTTAACATTTGATTGAATAAGGTTAATTTGATACGGATTATATAAACTGGTAACGCACAAACTATTAATAACATAATTATGTATATAATATGAGGTTGATCGCTTGGTTTTCTTTCCTTGGTATAGGCCAATTTTCAGAGGCAGAACCTTCCTTATCAGACAGCTATGAACATTACGAAATTTACTTTTATGTATTCATACGTCGTCACGTTATTTGCAGCTGTCATTTTTAAAATATATTATCAATACCTATAATATAACGCTCATAATATAGTAAAATGTTATCAATGTTAACCGCAAAAAGGTTTGTATTTTCTAAAAGCCTAATTCTATGAAAATTGGACTATAGCGTGAATGACACAGGTAGTGTTTGTTATTGGTACCTTACAGACTTTGACCAGTGATATAAACGACTTTACTTTACTTGGTTCAAATCCCGGCCAGGTGCACAGGAGAGTAGTTTTCCCATAGGTGATTTTTCTAAGTGTGCCCCCCACCCCCACCCCCTTTCCAGTTCTTGAAGAGGATTGAGGACACTGGAAAGTAAATAGGGGGACGAGGCAGGTGGGAAACAAACTCTGGCCTACAGAGCCGCCATGGTATGTTTGAAATATTGATGGTAACAGTCAAATGACATCGAGTAAGAACCATAGATTTGTAAAAAGGTTTGTAACAAATCATAGATGTTAAAATTACTTTAAAACCAAAAGCTTGGATGTTCATAGCTTGTAATGATACTGTTTTGGACACCTCTCACACATTAAAAAAGTCATGAATGAAGTGCATTTTTATTTAAAGTAGTGTATGTAAAATATCCTTTTAATACTTCCTCCATGGAGAGTCATACGATTTTCAGAAGTAATTTCAATATATTGCACCACAAAACTTGTTTTCCTTAAAAGATCAACTCCGTTGTATTTAACAAAATCTTGTGACACGCTGGCTCCCTATACCCAATAGGAAATCAGCCTTCACAGCATCAGGTCGCCAGGAGTTTTTCCACTATACGCGTATCACACGACACTAGCTCGTACTTGAAGTCCAGTGTGCTAGCCAGCATGTCGTCATCTAGCGTTGTGTGAATCAGAACAAGTATACTGGTTCTGCCTCTTGGTACTGGCTACCATACTAGTTGTGAGGATAGAACAGGTGCTATTTTCATACTGGTTCCGACACTAGTCTGTGTAACTCGACCAATCATTGTGCGCTGAGATTGTGTGTAGATAAATGGTAGACATGGCATCAACACGGTCATTGGATGTGATTTTTTTTGTTGGCAGAAAATTATTCTAAGCATTCTTTTTTATATAATACCAAATTGCAACAATATGACAATATATTTAATTTATATTTAAAAACATGTAATCTAAAAACAACAAACTGTGTTACAGGCCCAATTTTAATCTAAATAAACCTGATAGCATGCCAACCTTGGGTGGTTGTTTTTTTAGAATATAAAGTGTACATAGGCCTAAAAAAGAACATTTGTGTATCAAAGATACTGTACTTGGACACCCACGGGCTTAGGGGCCTCTGATCACATCGTAAATAAATACAAATTTGGGGAGATACTAAACGTTAGTGTCACCACGAATGTATATTACCTAACCTCCAAATGTATCATTTTTAGCATCCCGCGACCATTAGGTGGTCTAGGGGTAAGGTGTCAGACTTCTATGCTGGCGGCCGAGGTTCAATCCTCGGTCCCGGCACAGATTTATCTGATTACCAAACCCTCCCTTCACCTCTGACAAGACATCTTGTGAATGTGAGGAATGCCAGGCCTCCACCGTGGTTCAGATTCCACGTTAAACTGTAGGTCCTCCATTTCATCTCACAATCACCCTACCATTACACATTAGCGTAAGTGCGTATAACCCGAACGGGTAGTTAGACGCGGTGCTAATAATAATAATAATAACATTATTTCGTCTTTCCAGCCAGTCCCGTGTCCATATTCTTTTCCTACGTTCCCTCTCATGATTTTAAATATCATTATCAATAATTAATTCCGCTGCTGCACCCCAAATTAATATCAGACGTTCCATAAATATTTGCACTAGAACCTAGTACCAAACTAGCAGCGTGTCAATACTCTAGTCCCGTTTCTATTGTACTAGCTAGTATACAGATATCAAGGCGCTAGCTAGCACACTTGATTTCTAGTACAAGCAAGTGTCGTGTGATGAATGTAGCTTTAGTTAGGTTTGACACTTGTGACAAGGGATCCAAGAAGCAAGGGGGTAGGTCATATAAAAGCCGCTTGTGCTTGTGAATCTACAGAGTTATATAACATTGTACAGTACACGGAACACGGAACATATAATAGCATAGAAAAAACCGTATCGTCCATATCAAATCTTCAGCACCAAAGGTGCAGTCATCTAAATACATCGGGTGCAAATTTAATGATCTTACTTATTTAATAAGTATAAGCATCATATTCAATCAGATCACATAACAATGCGATGAGTGCGTATGTATGTATGTATGTATGTATGTATGTATGTATGTATGTTATGTATGTATGTATGTATGTATGTATGTATGTATGCATGTATGTATGTATGTATGTATGTATGTATGTATGTATGTATGTATGTGCGCGTCATCATAATAAAATCCGGTATCGTCCACATCCGCATCATCATTAGTACATAAAATACCATATCTCCACAATTGGAGCCGTATTGTGGGTCAAATATCTCAATATAAAACCGTATCACGTTAATTGGCACCCATCGCGGAACAATATCACGATAAGCTTAGTAAAAACATCGTCAATTTTTTTTTATAAATGCACTTATAATAAAACTAAATTAAACTCGTATATACAGAGTCAGTGGTGACCTGGCGGTCTAGGGGTAAGGTGTCAGACTTCTATTCTGAAGGCCGGGGTTCGATCCTCGGTCCCGGCAAAGATTTTTCTGATTACCAAACCCTTCCTTCACCTCTGACAAGACATATTGTGAATGTGGGGAATGCCAGGCCTCCACCGTGGTTCGGATTCCACGTTAAACTGTAGGTCCTCCATTTCATCTCACAATCACCCTACCATTACACATTAGCGTAAGTGCGTATAACCCGAACGGGTAGTAAGACGCGATGCTAATATAATAATAATAATAATAATAATAATACAGAGTCAGTAATGAATGGGCGATGAAGGAGTACGGTTTGAAATGGAATCCAATAGAACAATGTGAAAGAAGTGTCACGTGGGTTTGGGCATGTTGAAAGAATTAGTGTGGCTCGAGTGATGGATCAAATATATGAAGGTAGAGTGTGTTGGGGTGGTAAGTAAGGGGGAGATCATGTAGGACGGGGATAAATGTTGTGGATGAATGGTCAGGACTATTAGTTGAGCCTGGCAAAGGGACAGATATCTACCTAAATATATCACATCTACGGTAGGAGCGGTGTTATCTGACAGCTAGGAAGAGTTAACATGTACCCATTCGCACAGCCATATGGTCTGAAACACTATATGTTGAGCTATCGTTATTTTCAACAGTCAAAACTTTCCCAAGAAACAATCTGTTTTTAATTATCTTGTTCTTTTAACAGTTTTTACACAATTGAAACACGGACTTGTGAAAATAACAATTTGTGTGTTGTTGTTTTTGTTTTGTTCTTTTGTGAAAGAAGCGTATGTGGATCACTTAAAAATGCTTTTAAAACGAGAGCTTCTAGTTCTGTGCGTTCTTCTAGTTCTATATGCGTTCTCTTCATAAACTAAGATGGCGAACCATTTGAAGTGGTTGGTTACACCATACAAACTGTCTTCGGTTGTGTTCATGTGCTGTTTATAAAATTAAAACATTTTATTTTTAAACTAGTATTTTGTATGGATCTTTCTCTGAATTATATATATTTTAAAATTATTTATTTTAATGGCCAGTTATAAAAAGATACAAATGTGAATATAATACTTTTTAATTTATTATTTCATATACTATAATATCTCTTGTTGCCACAACCACGGAACTATAAACATAATAGTTTTATTAATGACTTGTTGGCGACCTGGTGGTCTAGGGGTAGAGTGTCGGATTTCTATTCTGGGGTCCGGGGTTCAATCCTCGGTCCCGGCACAGATTTATCTGATCACCAAACCCTTCCTTCACCTCTGGCAAGACGTGTATTAATCGCAACTTATAAATGTGTGGAACGCCAGGCCTCCATCGTGGTTCGGATCCCACGTTAAACTGTAGGTCCTCCATTTCATCTCACAATCATCAAACCATTACACATTAGTGTAAGTGCGTATAACCCGGACGGGTAGTAAAGACGCGGTGCTAATAATAATAATAATAATAACAATAATAATAAGTTACGTATATTCCAACTGTACGGTAATATAATATTAGAATCGTTTGATAAGAAAATAATTATTATTTCCGAAGATGTTGGCTTTGGCTACTTCCACCCAATGTTTGCATTAAAGGAACCTTCTGATAGCTGCCACATACTTTCCCACCTTAGATGGGGTATTTCTACATATACTGGGCTAAAACAAAACACTATCTACAAGGGAGGGGCAGTGAGGTCGTCACGCCTCACAGTCACCACTGTACCGGAACTACCAATCTCCCCTCAAACCCTCTAAACTGGCCCTCCAGGTAGGACAGTTCCGGTGTCACGCAGAGGCCTTGTGCTGAACGGAGCAAGGTCTGACCAAGAATACGTTCAACGAGTCTTTTGTTAAATACAATTGTGGGGTATTTTTTTCCTTGGCATTTTTAGGAGGACAGATATTCTTAATATCAGATGAGATCCGTAGAAAGGTAATGGTTATTTAACAACGTTGATTACTTAGTGGATCAAAAGTTATTTTGCAAAGCGTGTTGAATATTAACTCTAAACACTTAAGATGGGAATGTAGGGAACGTGATAAAAAAAATCAGTGTTTTTTTGCAGTTTTGCAGATTTTTTTTTTTTTTACCATGATAAATAAACTATAGCTCCAATACAAATATAGAGTTTAATTTTCTTCACATGTTGATATCAAAAATTCTTGAATATCTGTCAAGAGTGTCCTGTAATTTAATGACTGCTATTTCTATTCATTTAAAAAGTTTCTCATCTAATTCCGCTGTGCTTATGACACATATTCAACAACTGTTGATAACACCTTGTGAACAAAATTAAACTCTCTGTTTCTACTCGGTCTAGGGGTAAGGTGTCAGACTTCTGTGCTGGCGACCGGGGTTTAATCCTCGGTCCCGGCACAGATTTATCTGATTACCAAACCCTTCCTTCACCTCTGACAAGACATCTTGTGATTGTGGGGAATGCCATATGCCAGGCCTCCACCGTGGTTCGGATTCCACGTTAACCTGTAGGTCCTCCATTTCATCTCACAATCACCCTACCATTACACATTATCGTAAGTACGTACAACCCGAACGGGTAGTAAGACGCGGAGCTAATAATAATAATATGTATCTACTGGAGCAATATTCTATTTATTTTGGCAAGACAAACATATTTTGCTATAAAAATTAAAAAAAACAACCAACATCAACAAAACGCTACCTATTAACTCGCATTCCTTATATCCTCGACTTAAATGGTAAACAAATGACACTATAGTTTTGTTTCGCTTGTATATGATCGGTTACGATACAATTTGTCGAAACTGACGGCTGTTGATCACATAAATTACGATCTATTACATTATTCATGGTCAGATTCTACCATACCATGTTCTTACTATGTACAGTAGCCCCATGGCTTCTTTGGTGCTGACTGACAGCTCACAAGCTGACTTCTGACAGTAAACATTTAGGTGTAATACCTAAATTTTGACTGTCAGAAGTGACAGCTGCTAAACATATGTTTTTGCAGATCATATGGTTTCGGCGTAGGGATACATAATTTTGTCTGGTAACTTTTCAAAGCTTTTAGCTGTCAGTCAGCACCAAAGAAGCCATGGGGCTACTGTATATAATGTCTGAACAATGTTCGCACTAACTGGTGAGGTTACACCATGTGTCGGTTAGCACACGGCTCGGTACCACATTCAAGCTGTTGCAGCTATTTCCTGACAAGCCTTGCCGGCTTAATAAACTAGAAGCGAGCGAACAAAATAACCCCGGTCTTATCGATATCATTATAAGCTTCCTTAAATGACGGAAATATTTTCTTTTATTAGCCTGCCTGTAAAACCATAGTATTGGAAACTTGGATGACAACTATACAAATACTACATACAGGGTGTCCCAAATAAAATCGGCCCCAAACGCACAGTTTAAAGTCTTTGTTCGAAATGAAATGTGCGCTACCAGCTGCTATTCATAGCCTCAATATATATTTTTTTTAAACACTGCGTCTTATTACCTGCTCAGATTATACGCATATACACGAAAATCATTCAGGAAAAACCACCCTCATTACAACCGATTGGGATCCGAACACCGATCTTCCTGTCATCGGCAGTCTAGTCTATTGCGAGAGTCACTCCTTCATAGGCCATGCGGCCACCGAAGAGAGTGTTTCAATAAATAAACAAGTCGGCGAGCGGAATTATTCATAGCGCCATGGCACACATATCAAACACAGACTTTGAAACACTGTGCGTTAGGGGTAGGTTCTATTTGGTAAACCCTGTGTAAAACATAGAGACTATCAAATATAAACCGATTCGAAATATTTAAATTGAAATTATTATTATTATTACTATTATTATTAGCACCGCGTCTTACTACCCGTTCGGGTTATACGCACTTACACTAATGTGTAATGGTAGGGTGATTGTGAGATGAAATGGAGGACCTACAGTTTAACGTGGAATCCGAACCACGGTGGAGGCCTAGCATTCCCCACATTCACCAGGTGTCTTGTCAGAGGTGAAGAAAGGGTTTGGTAATCAGATAAATCTGTGCCGGGACCAAGGATTGAACCCCGGCCGCCAGCATGGAAGTCTGACACCTTAACCCCTAGACCACCAGGTCACCTTTAAATTGAAATTGAGCAAGAGATAACTTTCTATTAATGTGTTTCTTTTGAGACAGGCTATATGACCAATAAATAGCGAAAGGTTCTTACTTCCTTAAATCTAATGGACAGACGATTAATTGAACACTTAAATCCGCACTGACGGTCACATGGTTTAAGTCGATACCCAATTCTAGGTGGTGTATACCATTGGGTATATCCCCGGGATGTAATAAGATGATCTCGGAAAAAAAACCTGTTCTCACAATATTCTACTGGAACTCGAGTTTTCATACTGTAAAGTTATCAACCCTCGTGTTTAAAATCTCGCAATTCGTGTCAAGTCATCCATGATCGTGCTCTAAAGTTACAAATTCCGAACTTACGGTGGTGGGGTGGATTGCCAGCTGTATTGTACTTCACATTTTTATGAACATACACTTCAGCCATTTTAAACAAGAGATGGACGAAATAACTTTTGTCGTTTCATCTCCATTAGGGCAGTATTGCACTGTCACATTTATTTGGTAAAAGATAAAGTGTCATCACCTTTGATAAAGTGTGTATTAATAAATAAATATATATATTTATTAATACATGGATTATCCAACCAGAAATAAAATAACTAAGACAGAGGTTAACACTTTAAGATTTCCACAATAATATACACTAAACCAAGAGATCCGGAATAAAATTTGATAGCGGTGGGATTTGAACCCACGCCCTTTCGGACTGGTGCCTTAAACCAGCGCCTTAGACCGCTCGGCCACGCTACCCTATAATACCACATATTTTATGAGATATTACTATGTTACATAGAAGAAGTAATGTTTTAGCCATTGTTACAGGGCGATACTACATTGTCACACATCTTTGGTAAAAAAATATTTGATAAAATAAATATGATGCATCATTAACGATCCATCAAATATATTTTATAAACACATTTACCTACTTGAATATGATACAGTGATTTATAAAAGAAAAAAGATGAAATTTTGAAAAAGTTATACTTTTACCCATGGAAAACGGTTTAAAATGTAACTGTCCAATTCAAAGACAAAAACTTCGCACCTAGGCCATAGAAAATATTTTTTTTTCTTTTAATTAATAAAGCAGCTTTGCTAATCACATCTTAAAAGTTTCATAGTCTACTTTTAAATATTTTTTTACATGATTGGAGACAATTTTAGCTAACACAAACATGCACTTACTCATGCTTACTCTATTTTCCTCTCCCTCTCTCTCTCTCTTTCATACACACACACACACACACATATATATATATATATGGGAGAGAAAAATAGAGTAAGAGTTCGTGCATGTTTGTATTAGCTAAAATTGTCTCCAATCATGTAAAAAAATATTTAAAAGTAGACTATGAAACGTTTAAGATGTGATTAGCAAAGCTGATTTATTAATTAAAAGAAAAAAAAATATTTTCTATGGCCTAGGTGCGAAGTTTTTGTCTTTGAATTGGGCAGTTACATTTTAAACCGTTTTCCATGGGTAAAAGTATAACTTTTTGCAAATATTTCATCTTTTTTCTTTTATAAATCACTGTATCATATTCAAGTAGGTAAATGTGTTTATAAAATATATTTGATGGATCGTTAATGTTGCATCATATTTATTTTATCATTTTTTTTTTACAAAAGATGTGTGACAATGTAGTATCGCCCTGTGACAGTGGCTAAAACATTACCTCTTCTATGTCACATAGTAATATCTCATAAAATATGTAGTATTATAGGGTAGCGTGGCCGAGCGGTCTAAGGCGCTGGTTTAAGGCACCAGTCCGAAAGGGCGTGAGTTCGAATCCCACCGCTATCAATTTTTATCTCAGATCTCTGGGTCAAGTGTATATTATTGTGGAAATCTTAATGTTTTAACCTATGTCTTAGTTATTTTATTTCTGGTTGGTGAATTTATCTTTTCTTTCTTACGAATTACATTATGTCCCTATCTTAAAATAAACGCCATAGTGGAAACCTGAAAGGTAGGCTTATTAATGGTCAAAGTAGTGAGCTTGTTGTCATAGATCACATGATTAGTGATTTTACTATTTCCAACCAATAAGTATAGAAAGTTGAAACTTGACAATTGTACCTAGAGACACTTGTAAATATACACACACATATATATATGTTTTACTTTTACATATATTGTGAGCCTTACACCTTAAACCACATGATCAGTGGTTTAGATCTCCTAATTTCAAAAACCAGCTTTTGAACAAACAATCTGATCAAAAGAAGACAAGTCGTCCTTCCCGATAACAATGGTGTGGTCAGGTACATATACAGTGGGCAGGGGGGGCTTCAGCCTCCGCTCCCCCCCCCCC